>ML256262.1:0-36918 GCA_005239495.1 Nicotiana undulata | reverse complement strand
ATAACTCCCCACGTCATGAAACAACATCAAGGTATCACTACTAATTCACCAATTACTCGTAGTACGAGGAATATTAAGAACACAGTAAGTTTCATCACAATTGACGTACGGGCATGCTTGACCGCAACATATAGGCACACGTCACCACGCCTATACGTTGGACATGAGTTAGACATAGCAAATAAGACTCTATACCTAATCCCTCAAGCTGAGTTTAGGCCAAACACTTACCTCGGCTCCAAAAATGCAAGTCAAGCTTCAATCACAGCCTTCCCTCTCGAATCCAACTCTGAATCGGTAATATCTAGACATAATGGATTTATATAAGTACTCAATAAACCGATTCCCAAGCCTAATTATACATTTCCTACTATTCTTCCAAGAATACTAAAATTCGACCCCGGGCCCACACGTTCAGATTTTCGAAAATTCATGAAGGAATCAATTACCCGGAGTCTAAGGATCGAAGTTATGTGATTTATACAAGAATTCATGGCCTAACATGGAAAGTCACAAAATCCTCAAGAACCCTAAAATTACTACCTAATTCTATGATTTTTAGATGATTTAGTAGTGAATTTAACTAGGAATTAATGTTAAAACTAGAAGTTTATGGGGTTTAACTTACCTCTTACAGTGGGTGGTCGTGGGAAGTGCTGCCCAAACTTGGATGCTCTCTAATGGAGGTTGATGGTGGATAAAATGAAGAAAACCCGAAATTTTGGACATTTAAGAGGGGCTGCCAACAGGGGTTTCCGCACCTGCGACCTTAGGACCGCAGGTGCGGTCTCGCACCTGCGAGAAAATAATTGCCCCTGCGGAAAAGGGCCTGGGACCCTGGGCTCGCACCTGCGGAGTAGGGAGCCGCACCAGCGGTCCCGCTCCTGCGGAGATTGGATCGCTCCTGCGGAAGAAGCCGCACCTGCGAAGGCCTGGACCGCGGGTGCGGTCCCGCACCTGCGGCTGGGCAACCGCACCTGCGGTCACACCAGTTGCTGTGCACCAGCAGTGATTTTTGCTGGTTTTTGGCCTCGTGCGGGGTCCGGGAGGCACCTGGGCCCACCCGAGCCCCCTTCCAAATATACCAACAAGTCCCAAATTATTAAACGGACTTGCTCGAGCCCACGTAACACTCAACGCAACGCTAAAACTCAAAATCACCCTCCAAAACCCCTGAATTCAAAACTTAAGAACTTTGAAATTCTAGAATTCTATAACGATGCGCTGAACCGACCCATACAACTCGGAACGACTTCAAATTTTGCACACAAGTCATAAATAACGTAGCAAAACTATTCCCGGCCTCGGAATTACATTCGGACCTCGGTAGCATAAAATCACATTCCTAACCAAATTTCAAGTTTTATGAACATCCTCAAAACTTTACTAACTCTAAATCTCTCATTCTGATCCGAAACCCGTCAAATCAAGTCCGTTTTACACCAAATTTCACAGATAGGACAAATAACATATAATAAACTTGTTCCGGGTTCCGGAACCGTAATACGGGCCCGGTAACACGGCTTTCACATAATTACTCATTTTTAAAATCCTTTATTATTTCCAGAAAATAATTTTCTTTAAAAATTCATTTCTCGGCTTGGGACCTCGGAATTCGATTCCGGGCATACGCCCAAGTCTCATATTTTCCTACGGACCCTCCGGGACCGTCACATCACGGGTCCGGGTCCGTTTACCAAAAGCGTTGACCAAAGTCAACTTTATTCAATTATTCAATTCAAAAATCCCATTTTTATCAAATTTTCACATGGAAGCTTCCCGGCTACCTGCCCGGGCTGCACATGCATATCGAGGTGAGATTAACGGAGGCTTTCGGGGCCTCGGAACACAAATTTATATGGAATTACTTAGGATGACCTTTTGGGTCATCACATTTTGTATTCCATTTATGCGTGAGGTTAGAACATCTTTTTTATGAAAGATGTTGCTGAATGTGCTGATGTTCCATTCCTTTGCATTTTTTGTGAAATTTTTAATTGTGCCCGGTAAGTTGTCTTGACTTGCCCATGTTTCGTTTACCAGGGTTTTAAAAGTTGGGTGAGCTAGCCACATGGACTCTATTCTGAATATCTTATTATAGTGTGAGAATTTTTTGAATAGGTCTAACTTTATAGGGCAGTGGTCAGAGTGCATTCTAGTTAGGTGTGTGACGTGTGCTTCTTTGAAAAAACTGATCCTATATTTTTCTAACCTTTCCATGATTATTGTTTTGTTTTTTTTTCCTTTTATTCGTCCAGGTAAATTTGGAGCCTTTAAACCCTAGATTCATGAGACCACAGAAATCCAGACACTTAATAAACTTTGACACCATAGGGTAGCTTATTGGGAGCCCCCCAAATTTTTCATTTGCCTTAGTGACTTCATTGAAGTCTCCTGCGACTAACCATGCCCCCTTAAAGGTGTTTGCAACTGTTTTAAGATTTCCCCAAAGGATTATTCTTTAATTTATTAGGTTGCTAGCATAAATATGATAAGAGCCAAGGGTTAGAGTTATTTACCTTGATCAGGGCATGGATTTCCTGGTTGGTTGTTCCAATTTGGTCCACTAGAATGTCACCTACGTTCCACATTATAACCATGCCTCCTGCGTTACCCGGTGCTGCAACTTGGGCCATTTGAGTGAAACCAAAGTCGTTGATGAGTGCGCTATGATCCGTCATTTTTGTTTCCAGTAGACCAACTAGGAATGGCCTATTATAGTCCAGCATGGACCTGAAGGTTCTTCTGAAGTCCTCATTACCCGCTCCCTTACAATTCCATACAATCATGCTCATTTGTATGGATGGGGGTGGGGTGGTTTTCTCCTCATGTGCATGGGGCGGGCTATCCAAGCTCATGTTGGCATACATCGTCGGAATCATTACTACTCCGTATTTGAAGATTGTTGGTGGTGTTAGATCCTTTATATAGATGGAGCACTTCCTCAAATCCAACGGGCAGCGTAAGATTATTCTTTTTTCTTTTCTTTCCTTGAACACCAACGTTTTTTATGTTCGGAGCATGGCATACTCCACTCTTCGCGTTGTTGGCGTTCCTTCCTCTTCTTCCTCCCCGTCCGTCTGTTGTAATGGCTGCTGTGGTGCTGGCATGGTTTCCTGTGGTTGTTGAGAACTGGAGTAATGCATGTGTGGTGGTGGTTGGTTGTGTTGAGGGGTGTTGTGGAATTGAGGCAGGTTCATGATTAGGGGTATTGGGGTGCTTGGGGTGGTTCTCTATAGGCAGCTCCAGGGGGATGGGTGGGCTCCCATGGTTGGGTAGAGCGACTATTGGGTCAGCCCTGGGTGGCTTGCTACACTGTCGAGCCCTATCCTTAGCCCATCTATTATAATTCGGGCTAGGTAACTCGGGTTCTCTATTCGTATGATGATGTCCTGGCCCCCTAGGTGTAGATTCATGTTTAGGGAAAATCCCGTTAGTCCATATTCCAGCCATGAGAGTGGTACGTGATTTGGTGGCAATGGTGGTGTTGCATAGACTAAGGGTTTGCCTTGTGTTGCTTCTTGGTTGTTCTCTCGTGTCCAAACATACCTCCTTGTGTTCCTTTGGTATCTCCTGTAGTGGCTGTTGGTGGGTAACCTTGGCATCTTGTGTGAGTTCTTTTTTATCTATGTTTACTGTTATTTGGTTTGTGATGTTGGTATAAGGTGTTGTGTCTAAATAATAGTTTGAATTGGTGTTTTCGTCCATTGCATTGCTGGGGGCTTAGGGAGACTGTTTGCTTGGGATTGGTGGGTTGACCTTACCTAAGGTTTTGTTTTGATTTGTACGATGAAGGTCTGGGGTAGTGTGTGTAACAAATCCTAGTGGCATCTTGTCTTTTATGTCTTGATCCTTATTGTCTCTAATTAATGTTGTTGTGACAATGTCTTGGGGTATGCAAGGGTCAACTTCCCTTGTGCAGTTCATGGCACATATTTGGGCAGTGTGGGTGTTGTTATTGTCCAGAAGTTTTTCACCAAATATATGCGTATGACTAGTTTCCATCGGGGGCCCATTGGTTATAACTTGGACGTTTGTGTTTCTAGGTGTTTGATTGCTCTAGGTACTTGGTTATTGAAGGTAGGGTTTAGGAGTATTGATGGTGTCTTAGGGGTGATTGGTTCCTTTGGTTTGTCCAGTGTATATTGCACATTAGCCGGGGTTTTTTGTGTATTTTGTCTAGGGTTTCTAAGTTATCATCCATATCAGCCGTCAATGCATTTAATGCACTAAATTGATTGTCACTATTCTTTTTCGAGTTTGTTCTATTGTCCACTGGTTTGATCAGTGCTACATTCTTTTGGGTGGTCTCTTTGCTTTTCCATCTGAGCTCTTGTTTTTGTTGATGGTTTCTGCCGGAGGTCATGCCCATGGTGGCTTCATTCGTGTGTAGTTTCCCATGCATCCTGTGGGGGTACTGTTTTGGTTGTTGTTATGGATGGTTATTTGATTTTCCCATTTGGTCTTCCCCCTTCCTGGTCTTCCTATGCATAACTATGTTCCATGCTTCTATTTCCTCTGTTAAAGACTCGATTCCCTCCTTATTTGTGTGTTTGAGGTCTGTTCCTGTAGACTGTGTTTGTTGTGGTCTTGGGTAAGGGCAGTGGGTTTTAGTGTGTCCTAGCCTCCCACATTGCACGCACAACATGTTGAAACCCTCATATGCGATCTTTTGGTAGTGCTTTCCTATTATAACATGCGTTTTGAGGGGGCTTTCTATGTGTGCTAGGATACAAACACTTGCATATTTGCCTCTCGTGGTTGAGGTTTAGCATGCATCGATCCTAAGTAGTTTGCCTAGTTTTGATCCTATCTTTTGTAGTATTTCATAATCATAGAACTCTGTTGGTAGTTCTGGTAGCCTGGCCCAGATGGCTGAATATGTTTGCAAGGCATTTGAGGCTACGAACCTTGGTTCCCACTTTCATCGTTAGGAATTGATTCCCAATAAACCATGGCCCTCCATGCAAAGCTTTGTCGTAGTTTTCTGGGTTCATAAATTTTATTAGGTAATAGTCATATCCTAAGTCTATTAGGGTAATGGCTTCCGTTGGTTTCCATATAGCAGTAATTTTATTTTGGAGGAAGGAGTAGCCTACTTTCCTGCCAAATATCTTGATTATAACAACGTTAGTCCAGTTGTTATAGATCCTTTTTTTGTCTGTCGAGGTGATAGGGATGAAGTTTTCAGATTCATATTGGTTCTCAGTTTCATCAGATATGTCATGCACTTCTACTGATTTTTGAACTGCTATCTGGTTTTGTGTTTGTGTTCCATACATGTTTGTTTTTAGTTTGTGGAGGAAAAGTTTGGTTTTGTCGAGGTTTTCTTCTGCCTTGTCACGTTTGCTTCTACCCTTGGGAGGGGATGCATTTTCTTCTAAATCAATGTCCATTGTTGGAGAGTGCTGTGTGTTTTGATCATTTGTGGTGCTTATGTTAGTTGTGAACATTTGGTGTTAAGGTTTGTCTCTTGTTGGAAGGGCTTTTGGAGAGAAGAGTTCCTCCTTGAAAACCTAGAGAGAAGTATGAGCTTCTCTATCTAACCCATGAGTTAGATTGAAACTATATATAAAACTCAAAAGATTACTCGTACAAGGAAATGCATAATTTTGTGCAAGTAATGTCCTATTCTATCTGTTTCAATTTAAATGACGCAATTTGATTCGGTACAGATTAAAAAAATTAAAATTTGTGGTCTTAAAAACTTAAGGGGTAAAAGCTTGTGAAGTCATGATATTTGTGTGGTTATTATAAAAACTTATCATTAAGGATAAAATAACGAGTTTAAAGTTGAATTATTTAAATTGTAGAAATGTATCATTCTTTTTGAAGTTTACTAATAAGGAAAATGTGTGATCTAAATTAAAGGAAAGAAGTAAATTATTATCTTATATCTTAACCTAACAAGGAATGCCTTATACGTGAACTTACTTTACGAGAATAAAACATGTAAGAGACTAAAACACTTTGGTTTCATTTTTATCTTTATTGACTTAAAAGACAATGATAAATTAAGTACAATATTATATACCGTATATCTCATCTTAAATGAGATGACTCAAGTATCCGCGGAAAAGAAGAAGAAGATATTTGCACTTAGTGGTGGAAATTTGGATAACAAAGGTATTCATTCACATTATTCATTAAAAATGAGTTGGATAATTAATTTTTTAAAAATGGGTCAAATATAAATAATATCTATATTATTCGCCTAAAAATGAATAACTGTGGGTTTAACTTTTACATTTGTAAAGACTCAATTGAAGCTTCCTCAAGTTTGAGAGACTAAAAATTCTCCCAAAAGTGATTAAATTCAAGAAGCCCCGAATAATATGAATATACATATTATCCGCCGATTAACCCATTTTTTATTAATATTAAATATGATTAAGGTCCGATATTCTATTTATTTTTACATTATCCTTTCAATCCGCTCATATCTTATCAATCCGCCCTTGTGCTACCCCTCTTTGTACCAAATAATTTCGCAAATGCTAATTTTCGGTATTATAATCGTTGCATAATTTTATCCTCGAACCAAAAGATTCCTACTGTTGATTGATGCAGTACAACAACGACGATAGGCGCAATATAACAACAATAGCTTTGTCTTCGTGTAACGGTGTATAAAGAAAATCGATAAATTGTACCAACCCGATAATTCCAATCAAAACAATTTAAAAAACCCGTGTTAGAAGAAAAAACTCAACCATAATTGGTTTGGCTTGGTTTAAACTAAAAAGGTCAAACCGAAACCAAACCAACCCGATATTATATTTATAAAAATTTTAAAAATGAATTTTATGCATATAATTATTTATTGTAATATAATCTATAAATATTTCTTAAACTTGTTCACAGTTTTATCTTTAAAAGTATTATTTAAAGTTTAAACGTAACATTCTTGAAAGGTCTTAACTCCAATAAATTTTATAGCCCATAAAGGTAGTAACAACTTGTTTGGATGGTTGTTACATGTCGTTTCATAATGCATTTTTGGGATTTTTAATCATTTAATAATTTATTAATGCTTAAAATAGGGTGAATGGGAAATAGAGGGGAAAATGAAATATTTGAGTAATATTTGAGTTTCCCTCCTTAATTGTCCCACATAGGAAGAGGAAAAAGTTTTTGATGNAAAATAAAATATTTGAGTAATATTTGAGTTTCCCTCCTTAATTGTCCCACATAGGAAGAGGAAAAAGTTTTTGATGGGTATATAAGCAATTGCTCTTATTCTAGCTCATAAAGAGTTGAGAAGAAGACAAGCCTCGCGCCGTCGCCGTCGCTCGCTCGGCTCGGCTTCGACTTCGGATTTGGTCAAATGATCGATCGATTAATTTTGGACCAAATTTATTTGTTAATAGTAATATTAACAGAATATTTAGTTTTTTGTTTTTGTAATAGAAAATTAACTACCCTTCAATTTTCTCTCTTTATTGTAGAGTAAATAGCCAATTATGTCATGGCATTCACTCTATGGCCGTTTTGCAAAAACAGCCATTCTGAAGAGTTGCACCTCTTCAGATTTCAGCCTGTTCTCTCAGTGTTTACATACTAATTTCTGAGTTCTCCTCCTTCTTTCTCCATACTTTTAGCTTCAAAGAAAGCAACAGTAAGTGTGATTTGCTACTGAACTTTGAGTTCGCTGAAACACTGGGGTTTGAAGTACCATTACACAAGTGTGTAATTCGTTCTATCCTGGGAGGAAATAATCCATAACCTTGGGTAATAGGAGGGGATTAAATTTCATAATGACACACTGTGAATTTAGTGGGCTCGAATTGGTTTTTCATTTCGTTTACATTTCTGTTTATGTTATTTTAGTTTCTCCAGAATTGTTTTACAAATACAGATTACTAACAAGCTTAAGGAATTTAATATATTTTATGTATTTGTTTTATATTCACTGTTTCTGGAGAGAAAAACCTTTGTGGTTTTTGGAGATTAAAATCTACGTGATTTTAACGTTTGTGTCATTCTTTTACAGAAATGACGAATGACAACGGAAACCAAGTTGTTCCGATGGTAACTTCCAATGCCTCAACGAGCCGAACAACACCGGCAGCACTGGCACCGGCTGAGAAATCCGGAAAATTTTCCAGGCTTGATTTCAAGCGATGGAAGCAAAAGATGTTCTTCTACTTGACTACTCTAAGTCTCCAGAATTTCATCAAGGAAGATGTTCTTGTGCTGTCCGATGAAACTCCAGAGACTGAACGCTTTCTCGTGATTGAGCGTGGAAGCATTCAGATTTTTTGTGCAAGAATTATATTCTAAGCGGGCTGGAGGATGCTTTGTATAACGTCTACAGTGGCGTGGAAACGTCAAAAGAACTGTGGAGTGCGCTTGAAAAGAAATACAAAACTGAAGATGTCGGGTTGAAGAAGTTCGTTGCTGCAAAGTTTTTGGACTACAAGATGGTAAATAGCAAGTCTGTCNGGACAATAAAGCTGCTGACAGGAGAGGCCGTGGAAATTCAACAATAATGGAAGCAAATATTGTTGAAGATAACAAAAAGAGGAAGAAGGCTTCTGGACCAAAATACAACCCCAACCAAAAAGCAGTTCAGTGGAAACTACTACAACTGTGGAAACATCGGACACAAATCTACGGAGTGTCGTGCTCCGAAGAAAGACAAGAAGAAGGGTCAAGCAAACATGGTTGAAAAAGCATGATGATGTTGATGACTTGTGTGTCATGCTTTCCGAATGCAACTTGGTGGGCAATCCTAAAGACTGGTGGTTTGATTCTGGAGCCACTCGCCATGTTTGTGCTGTTAGAGAAGCTTTTGCTGTTTATGCTCCTGTTGGACCCGATGAGAGGATTTCTATGGGAAATGCTTCAAAGGCCAAGATTGAAAGATGTGGGAAGATATTTCTCAAAATGACTTCCGGCAAAGTGATCNCAAAGGCGAAGATTGAAGGATGTGGGAAGATATTTCTCAAAATGACTTCCGGCAAAGTGATCACTTTGAACAACGTCCTTCATGTTCCCGAGATTAGGAAGAATTTAGTCTCTACTGGCCTTCTTGTTAAGAATGGCTTTAAATGTGTATTTGTTTCCGACAAGGTTGTAATAAGTAAGAATGAGATGTTTGTAGGAAAAGGTTACCTTACCGAGGGCCTTTTCAAACTTAATGTAATGGTTGTTGAAAGTAATAATAAAATTTCAGCTTCGTCTTACTTACTTGAGTCAAATGAATTATGGCATGTACCTTTGGGTAATGTCAATTATAAAACCTTGCGGAAAATGATTAATTTGGAAGTATTGCCCAAGTTTGAATGCGACAAATCAAAATGTCAAGTATGTGCGGAATCTAAGTATGTTAAACATCCTTATAAGTCAGTTGAAAGGAATTCAAATCCTTTAGACTTAATTCACACAGATATTTGTGACATGAAGTCAATACCATCTCGCTGTGGAAAGAAGTATTTCATAACTTTGATTGAAGATAGTACTCGATATTGGTATGTTTACTTACTTAATAGTAAAGATGAAGCAATAGACGCATTCAAGCAATACAAAAGTGAAGTTGAAACACAACTTAACAAGAAAATAAAAATGATAAGAAGTGATAGGATTGGTGAATATGAATCTCCTTTTTAAGAAACATGTTTAGAATATGGAATTATTCATCAAACAACGCCCCCTTACACTCCCCAATCCAATAGGATTGCGGAAAGAAAAAATCGTACATTAAAAGAGATGATGAACGCGTTATTGATAAGCTCTGGTTTGCCAGAGAACTTGTGGGGGGAATCCATTCTTACGGCTAATCGAATATTAAAGTGAGTTCCGCATAGCAAAACACAATCCATTCCATATGAAAAATGGAAAGGAAGGAAGCCCAACTTGAATTATTTTAAAGTGTGGGGGTGTTTGGCAAAAGTGCAAGTTCCTAAACCCAAACGGGTAAAAATAGGACCGAAAACCGTTGATTGTGTTTTCATAGGATATGCGACTAATAGTAAAGCATATCGATTTCTGGTACATAAATCAGAAAATCCCGACATTCATAATAATACGGTTATAGAATCAGATAATGCTGAGTTCTTTGAAAATATATATCCGTATAAAAAGGAATGTGAGTCGATTGGTGAAGGATCTAAACGACCTCGGGAAGAAACAAAAGAAAGTACACTTAATCAGGAGGATCCAAGACGTAGTAAACGTCAAAGAACGTCTACTTCATTTGGACCAGATTTTGTGACTTTCTTATTGGAAAATGAGCCTCAAACATTTAAAGAAGCTATGTCTTCTTCGGAATCATTGTTTTGGAAAGAGGCAGTCAATAGTGAAATAGAATCCATATTGAACAACCATACATGGGAATTGGTTGATCTTCCTCCTGGAAATAAACCGTTGGGTTCTAAATGGATCTTTAAGAGGAAAATGAAAGATAATGGAACTATTGACAAATTTAAGGCAAGACTTATGGTCAGAGGGTATAGACAACGAGAAGTTCTTGACTATTTTGATACATCCTCTCCAGTTACAAGAATTACGTCCATAAGAACGTTGGTAGCATTAGTTGCTGTTTATGATCTTGAAATTCATCAAATAGATGTTAAGACGACCTTCTTAAATGGAGAGTTAGAGGAAGAAATCTACATTGAACAACCTGAAGGGTTTGTGGTACCAGGTAAAGAAAAGAAGGTGTGTAGACTTGTTAAGTCCCTTTACGGACTAAAACAAGCACCCAAACAATGGCATGCGAAATTTGACCAAACAATGTTGTCAAATGGTTTTAAAATAAATGAGTGTGATAAATGTGTGTACATTAAAAATGCTCCAAATCACATAGTCATTGTTTGCTTATATGTGGATGATATGCTGATAATGAGTAATGACATTGCCAACATAAATGCGACTAAGCGCATGCTAACTGGCAAGTTTGATATGAAAGACTTGGGAGTTGCTGATTTAATTCTGGGAATTAAGATCCATAAGACTTCTCAAGGTCTGGCATTGTCACAATCTCATTATATTAAGACAGTACTTGAAAAATTCAAGCACTTGGGCTTTAAAGTTGCAAAGACTCCAATTGACATGAATCTTGCATTAGCAAAGAACAAAGGCCAAAGCATATCACAATTGGATTATGCTCGTGTGTTGGGTTGCTTAATGTACATCATGAATTGTACGAGGGCAGATATAGCTTGTGCTATGAGTAAATTGAGTCGATATACGAGCAATCCAGGTCAATCTCATTGGATGGCCATGAAACGAGTTTTGGGGTATTTAGTACATACCCAGGACTTTGCCTTGCACTATAGTAAATATCCTGCAGTCATTGAGGGATACTGTGATGCAAACTGGATCACCGGATCAACTGATTCCAAGTCCACAAGTGGATATATATTCACTATTGGTGGAGGAGCGGTATCTTGGAAGTCGTCCAAACAAACTTGTATTGCCCGCTCTACAATGGAGGCTGAGTTCATAGCCTTAGATAAAGCCGGTGAAGAAGCTGAATGGCTCCGGAATTTCTTGGAAGATTCCATTTTGGCCCAATCCGTTGGCACCAATATGCATACATTGTGATAGTCAAGCGGCAATTGGAAGGGCTGGGAGAGTTATGTCTAACGGTAAATCTCGTCATATACGACGAAGACATAAAATTGTTAGGCAATTATTCTCTAGAGGAATTATCACGATTGACTATGTAAAGTCAAGTGATGATGTGTCAGATCCACTTACAAAAGGCTTAACTAGAGAGGTAGTTGAGAAATCATCAAGGGGAATGGGATTATGGCCGAGAACAAGTCATAGTGGCGTTAACTCTACCTAGAAGACTGAAGATCCCAAGATCTAGGTTCAAGGAGATCAAACAAAGTCATTAATGACGGTACAACATTGTCAACTAAACTATTTGTTCCATTCTCGTGATGAGACAATGTTCAGTATCAAGGATAAAGCATTAAGGCTTTTTAATGATTTCTAAATTTGATACGGGGTATATCAAATAGTGTATCTACGGGATGACACGTTTAGGAATCACCTATGTAAGTGTGAAGTGTTAGCCGTTTCAAGGAGAATTTTGCAAGGCCAGTTCTCTATGCACTTATGAAACCAGGCGGTGTTCATGGTTGAAACGAACACAGCAATGAGAACCAAAGTCGGTTAAGGGTTAGTTGTGTGACTTGTGGTTGTCTAAGTATACATCAAAGTTCGACGGTTCAAAGATATCAAATCTACCGATTGATCGGGTATATCCGACATAAATTCACTACGGAAAGTTCAAAGGGAAACCTACTTATCCAGATGCAATTAATCCTTACTTGCGAATCACACAGTTTTTCATGCATACTTCCGTGATATAGCCATTCCCCATTCATGTGGGGGATTGTTGGGGGTTTTTAAGCATTTAATGATTTATTAATGCTTAAAATAGGGTGAATGGGAAATGGAGGAGAAAATGAAATATTTGAGTAATATTTGAGTTTTCCTCCTTAATTGTCCCACATAGGAAGAAGAAAAGGTTTTTGATGGGTATATAAGCAATTGCTCTTATTTTAGCTCATAAAGAGTTGAGAAGAAGACAAGCCTGGCGCCGCCGTCGCCGTCGTTGTCGCTCGGCTCGGCCTCGGCTTCGGATTCGGATTTGGATCGAGTATATCCGACATAAGTTCACTACGGAAAGTTCAAAGGGAAACCTACTTATCCAGATGCAATTAATCCTTGCTTGCGAATCACACAGTTTTTCATGCATACTTCCGTGATATAGCCATTCCCCATTCATGTGGGGGATTGTTGGAGTTTTAAAGCATTTAATGATTTATTAATGCTTAAAATAGGGTGAATGAGAAATGGAAAAATGAAATATTTGAGTAATATTTGAGTTTCCCTCCTTAATTGTCCCACATAGGAAGAGAAAAAGATTTTTGATGGGTATATAAGCAATTGCTCTTATTCTAGCTCATAAAGAGTTGAGAAGAAGACAAGCCTCGCGCTGTCGTCGTCGTCGCCGCTCGCTCGGCTCGGCTCGGCCTCGGCCTCGGCTTCGGATTTGGTCAATCGATCGATCGATTAATTTTGGACCAAATTTATTTGTTAATAGTAAATATTAACAGAAATAGTATTAAATATTTAATTTAATAACAAAATATTAATATTAAAATAAACATTAATATTAAATCCATTTCAGCTATCCAATATTTAGTTTTCTGTTTTTGTAACAAAAAATTAACTACCCTTCAATTTTCCCTCTTTATTGTTGAGTAAATAGCCAATTATGTCATGGCATTTTATTCTATGGCCGTTTTGCAAAAATATCCATTCTGAAGAGTTGCACCTCTTCAGATTTCAGCCCAACTTTGGCTATAAATACAAGTCCATTCTCTCAGATTTTACATACTAATTTCTGAGTTCTCCTCCTTCTTTCTGCATACTTTCATCTTCAAAGAAAGCAAGTAAGTGTGATTTGCTACCGAACTTTGAGTTCGCTGAAACACTGGGGTTTGAAGTACCACTACACCAGTGTGTAATTCGTTCTATCCTGGGAGGAAATAATCCATAACCTTGGGTACTAGGAGGGGATTAAATTCCTTAAGGACACACTGTGAATTCAGTGGGCTCGAATTGGTTTTTCATTTCGTTTACATTTCTGTTTATGTTATTTTATTTTCTCCAGAATTATTTTACAAATACATATTACTAACATGCATCATATTGTATTGTATTGTATTATATAATTGTTTGACAAATACAATGTTTGGATAGATTATATCATTTTCCACCGTTTCATGATGCGATGCACCAAAAATATGAAGAATAAACTTACAACATTACTAAGAAATATTAGGATACAGTGTAAAATTATTATATAAAAAGTAGGGTAAAGAATTAAATATGTTTATTTATAATAAAGAAGGGCAAAATGAGTGGACAAAAAATAAGGCAACGACGCCACCACACAAAATCCGTCGCTACATAAAGTGACACTTTTCGTTGTTACGTATCGACGTATTTAACGATACGATACAATAAAATTTAAGTAACAATAAAAACAAATATTGTATTTAAAGTTACAATCGGATACAATACAATAGGTAAAAACTACCCAACACTTTTTTGAAAAGATCGGGCTCGGAATTATTGGAAGAATTCTTAACGTCGGAAGAACAAGTTCTTTCTTTGACCTTCCCACGAGCTTCTTCTAGTTTGTGGGGAGTATATAGAAGTCGGATTTGGTATTTGGATATTTTTTGTATCCATGATCTGGCGAATTATCAATGATTCATTCTTAGATTTTCTAAATGGAAATTTGTTTCTAAATGAAGAAGAGATAAAAAAATTTAACTATTCTGAAATGTTGATTGTAATAGTAATTAAGGGGTAAATCAACTGAGTATTCAACTTTTTAAAGTCTTTCTAATTTCTATAAGAACAAGTTGTAAGTCAAATAAAGTTCAAATCAATACTAATGCTAATAAAGGAAATTCTATTCAACACTAGGAATGACAATAGTGTTGGATATCTATTTTTTAGTTTTGCATTAATTTATAATTAAAATGTATAACCTAGTTTATCTCTTTTTACGCTTAGTTGTATAATTGATACTAGTACTTATTAGTTGTACTTATTTTTACCACGACCTATATAGTATTTTTAGATTATGTAAACTTTTATTATGGTGTATTAATTTGTAATATTCTTTGTGTGATTTTATTATCTATGTTATTGAATATTTTAGTACAATGTTATGATTCATCTCATATTATTGTTATTTTATTTTCTTGTAAAATACATTATATAGTTGTATCCTACTAGGACTAAAATAAATATTTGAAGCACAAGTTACATATTTTGTGGTATTACGATTTTACGGGGCCCGGAAAAACACCGAGTAAAACCGAAATTGAAAAAATTGACTTTATTGATTTGGTTTGGTTTATAAATTTAAAAATTCGAATACCATTAGTTTGGTTTGGTAATTGAAAATCTGAACCAACCCGACTTATGCACATCCCTATCTCTGTGTCAATCAATTTGGGACGATAAATACAGTATTTAATAAAATCATATATTGAAGAAGTTTCATGTATATATGTAAATGTAATCAATATATAATTGGTGGAAGAAGTAGAGCTGTCCATGCTAGTATTTGAAAAATCCATTTAAAATAACTCCAACAAGATTCTATGTATCTCAACGTGCTTAAGTTCTTTTTGTACTATTCGACAAACTCTATGACTTTATCTTTGGCTGGGACCTCTTCCTCTATCTTTGGCTGGGACCTCTTCCTCTATCTTCGTCTTCACCGTTTAATTTCGCTATCACTTGTAAATTTCCGATGATTTTTCAAGAGTTAATAGGATAGAGACCCACCAACTGTTTTCTTCAAGATTTTGTTAACTAAACCACCTACTAACTTAGTGTTGCTCGCTGCTGAACCATTTGGCAATTAGGAATAGCGAACTACATTCATCAAATTTTATTATAGGAGGATAAAATATAAGTGATCATTTAATTTCGTGTCATTTGTCCTAAATAATTAAGAGTGAGTTAAAAAATTTCCCCCCATATTTCTAAGTAATATTCTCTATCTAATTAGAACTTTCATTCTATCATAGGACGTATAATAAAATTTCGGTGGATTTCAGTGGAATGCAAGATATTATCATTTTTAGGTAGTAAAATATCATTCACACTTGAACCTCTTACCAAGGTAATAATAATCTTATGATCTATGGTTAGTATCGGTATAAGCAGCGATTTCAAATCCAAAATAAAACGTAATTTAACAGTTTTATACAAGGCATAATTTAATATTTTTAGATAATAAAGAAAAAGTTTAATACACCAAAATAGGTCACCTAAAATTGATGGACCATTTTGACAAAAACTCTTCTAAATTGCAGAGTCCATGCATCTAATGACAAGAAAAAAGAAACAGAATATTTTTGGAATTACATCAATGAAATGTTTTTAAAAACAGAAACCCTGAAATAGGGACAAATGCCTTGGCTTCTCAAGACACAAAGTTTAATTTGAGCAAAAACAAACCCCTCTGGTTTTGTTAAACAAAGTAACAAACCAACACTTTGTTCTTCTGTTTTTTTGCGTTTACGTAAACCAAAAAATAGAGAAGAGGGTGTGTGCATTGCTCCGAAATTTGAGAAAGAGATAAATAAGCCACCTCAACATTATTCCCCCGGTCCAAAATAAGTAATTTTTTTTTTGGATATTTTCACACAGTGGCGAAGCCACATGGGGTTAAGGGTGGTCAACGTTGAAAACTTGCACTGTGTACATAAGTAAAATAGGTAAAATATTACGTTTTAGAGGTATATAACACATATTGAACACCCTTTGTCGGAAAATATTTTCACTACTTTAAAATTTGAACACCCTTGAAAAAATTTCTAGATTCGCCACTGTTTTCACGGATTAAGAAATCCATATTTTAACATTAATTAGCAATGAAATTGACCATATTAATCTTTATTATCACTTTAGATAAACACTCCTAACACGTACCCAACACTATTTACTCCCAGAGCAATGTTGTAAGAAAATAATTAATTCATTTTTAAAATCTAAAAAAATCTCTTATTTTATACCACAAAAAAGAAACAAAAAAATCACTTATTTTAAACCGGAAAAAGTACATTCTCCAAAATCCATTGGAGATTCAAACAATTGCCATATTAGTATCCAACACTAGAAAAAAAGCCTATCTTAGCTTCTCCAAAACACAATAAAAAGTCCTTTGTATGCCGTTAAAAATACTATTTCACCTCAAATAACATTTCTTTTTTACTCTAAGCAATATTTTTTTACTGTTCTTTCCCGGGTTCTTTAATACAATCTTGTTTTTGGGATTTTATATTAAAAGGAGAGAGTGTGGTAATAAGACTACTGTTTTGAGGCAAAAAGCCTCGGTAGTGTTTTGCTCCCTTGCACTTTATTCCCTTCAAATTTGATACTACTTTGCCTTGTTACCCTCAACGAGGTATTGAAAATAGAACATTTACATAATCCCACAAAGCTCTCTCTCTTAACATTTTCCCCTTCTTCTTTGATTCTTGAATCCAATAGTTATTCTGTGTTTCCCCTTTGAAAAAGAAACGAAGTGGGGTTCTTTGATTTCTACTTGTGTTTTCATACTCAAGCATTTTACAATGCATAACAAATGTCAAATTTTCCTTATCCAAATTTGTTTTCTTTTCATTACCTGATGAAAATTTTGGTCCCTATTTGACTATAACCTCCCAAATGTTGTGTGTTTTTTGCTCAAAGATTACTGCTTTTTTTGTTGATTCTTGATCTTGGCAACTCTACTGAATTGAAAAGAAAATCCCAATTTGTATTTGTTGATCTTTATTCAAATCCATTCTGGGCAAAAAGCCAGAAATTTTCAATCTGCACAGCAACAAGGACTAGAAAGATTCAATCTTTATGAAACAATGAGAGATGGGAGCTGTAAAAAAACCAAGGTTTGTTTTTTCAACAATGTGAAGTGACTGCTGTTTTGTGCATTTTGTTTTTTTCTACTTTTCTTTCAAAACTTGCTAAAAATTTGTGTTTTGAATGAAGCTCTCGTGGCCAAAGAGTCTGGTAAAGAAATGGTTCAATATTAAGAGCAAGGCTGAGGATTTCCAAGCTGATGATATTGTCTATGAAGGTAATTGATTCAGTTTTTTTTTTCTTTTGAGAATTAAAATCTGAAATTGTATTTTTGAGTTTTGAGGTTCTTGGTGTTTTTACTTTCTAATTAACAAACAAAGTAATCACTTGCATGCTTTTGTATACAAGTCTGCCATTTTCATGCGCATCTTGAGATCTATTTCTTTGTTTTGTTCTGTTCTTTTCTGAATTGGAGTTGCCTATTGTTTTTCTAGGTTTTAGGTTGTTTTATTCTTTCTTTTCATTTTTCTAATATGTGGGTTATATGTTTTACCAGCAAAAATGACACAGCTTTAAACTACTTTATGTCCATTCTTTTTCAGGTGTTGATAATGAATGGAGGAACAACTTCTTAGAGAGGCAGGCTTCCACTAACAAGAAAAAAAGTAAAACAGGTTCAGTATCAATAATATTCCTTTTCCATTTTTCTTTTTTTAATTGGTTTGTCCCCTTTCTGAATCTGCATATTTTGTGTTGTTTAATTAAAAGAAAAAAAACTTATAGACAAGTCAGGAAGAAGGAATGGTGATCGTTTTCATCGAAATAAGATTGACCTTGACACTTCAGAGGTTACAGATGTGGATAACTACCGGTGAGTTTTTCTTCTTAAATCCGATTTGAGCTGTTTTCTTATTAAGTATGCATATTCCCTGAATGTATGTATGTATTTTGGCACAGGATCTTTGTAGCCACATGGAATGTGGCTGGAAAATCTCCACCGAATAATTTAAATCTTGATGATTGGCTCCATACCTCACCTCCTGCTGACATCTATGTGCTTGGGTGAGTAAACAACCTATGGTTATGTTTAGAACAATTTTTAGTTAGTAGCGAACAAAGATCCTTATGATTCTTATTTATTTGAGTTGTTAGGTTTCAAGAAATTGTTCCTTTGAATGCTGGTAATGTTTTGGGGACAGAAGATAATGGTCCGGCTAGAAAATGGCTAGCACTCATCCGAAAAACTCTCAACAGTCTTCCCGGAACAAGTGGTGGTGGTTATCGTACGCCCTCTCCAGTTCCTAATCCTGTGGTTGAACTAGATGCTGACTTTGAGGGATCGGCAAGAGAACAAGCCTCGTCTTTCTTCCATCGTCGCTCATTTCAGACATTAAGCCGTAGCATGAGAGTAATGGAGAGCGAAATGTCAATGCCACGGGCTCAACTTGATAGGCGATTTAGTGTTTGTGATAGAGGTGTGTTTGGGGGAAGGCCAAGTGATTACGACCCATACGCCCAATGGGGCGGTTCCTCCGATGATGAAAACGGTCCAGATGATTCACCTATTACGACCCATTGTTCCCCGATTTCATATAGTGGTTCCATCTCTTTAGAGGACAGAGACAGACAGCCACAGCAATCAAGATACTGTCTTGTTGCGAGTAAGCAAATGGTTGGAATATTTCTTACTATTTGGATTAGAAGTGACCTAAGAGACGATGTTCGCAACCTGAAAGTGTCTTGTGTTGGTAGAGGATTAATGGGTTATCTAGGGAACAAGGTATATTTCCTTCAATGGAATCTTGTCAAAGTTTTTGATTGCGTACAATGTGCACAAGTGGTAATCCCATCTGTATTTTCAGGGCTCAATCTCAGTTAGCATGTCACTGCACCAAACAAGCTTCTGCTTCATTTGTAGTCATTTAACATCTGGACAGAAAGAGGGAGATGAGCTCCGGAGAAACTCTGATGTCTTGGAGATTCTAAAGAAAACAAGGTTTCCAAGGGTTCATGGCTTTGGGGATGACAACTCTCCTCAAACAATCCTCGAGCACGAGTAAAGCCCTTGCTTATATCTTGCAAGTCTATTTATTTGTTCGCTCATTGTCCTGAAGTTGTTTTTTGTCTCGTTTTGTTCCTAACTTTAGTTTTGTGCTTATGAAGCCGAATCATATGGCTTGGGGATTTGAACTATCGGATTGCCTTGTCTTACCGAACTGCCAAGGCACTGGTAGAGATGCGCAATTGGAGGGTGCTGTTAAATAATGATCAGGTATGTTATTCATATTCCGCAAGATATTTTCTTCTTTCCTTCAGCTTCTTATTTTCCAGATTTTAAAGTCACACAATCAACCAGCTCATCAATTGTAACTTTTGTCTTCCCAAACAGCTGCGGATAGAGCAGAGGATGGGACGTGTTTTTAATGGATGGAGTGAAGGAAGAATATACTTCCCTCCGACATACAAATACTCAAGTAATTCAGATAGATATGCAGGAGAGGACACACACCCAAAAGAGAAACGAAGAACCCCTGCTTGGTAATCCTTCTAACAGATAGCAGCTGCAAAATGAAATGAACATACGTGCACCTATCACTTTGTATTTATGTGCATAATGCACAAGTTCTCTCCTACCGTGTGCTCATAATTTTATTTGTTCATGTTACATATCTGGACCCCTAAAACTTGTGATTTTTGAATGAAGGTGTGATCGCATATTATGGTATGGTCGAGGCCTGCATCAAATATCTTATGTTCGTGGAGAGTCCAGATTCTCGGACCATAGACCAGTTTATAGTATATTCTTGGCAGAGGTCGAGTCCATCAACCGCCATCGTATCAAGAAAAGTTTGAGTTACGCTAGCTCTAGGGTTGAAGTTGAAGAGTTATTGCCCCATTCATATGGATATGGTGGATACTACTACTAAGATACAGATATTCGATGAAGTATCCTATATCATAAACTCCATATTCAAGTATGCTCTCCTTCTATGTCGGCTTCTGTATTTGGGATTCTGGATTGTTAGATCTCATACTTAAATATTTTTCATTAGTTAACATCACCCCTCTTTCTGAATCAGCAGATGCTTTAGGTTACACAGTCAAGATTTGTAGTTCTGGATCTTATGCTGCAAAATTTAGAGGAAGATTCAAAGCAAGTGAGTTTCTATTTTATTTTTATTTTTATTTTTAACTAAGTGACATGGATAGAGTTATTTCTTTGACCGCTTAAAATTGAAAATTCAGCACTTCTAAACAGGTCTCTGCAAATGTGAGGACTTCAAAAGGAATGATAAATCTGCAGGTTTTCTGCCTCAAGTCAGGTAAAACTCTTTCCTTTTCTTGCTGAGATAAAAATTCCACTTGCGCTGCTGCTAAAAAGTAGAATGTAACTGATTAACGTGGTCACACCCAGTGGCGGAGCCAGAATTTTCGTTAAGGGATGTAATTAAGGGGAGTGAATATATAATATATTTATATATAATTTTTTTTTTTACCTAGCTACACAGTCTATTTTTCTTGCGCAAGGTGGCTCCGCCACCGGTCACACCATTAATCCGAGTGATGAAAAGCACTTCTGTTTATCTTGAAGAGATATCATAAGGACCCTAGGCTAATTTGTTTAATATAATTTGCAGGCATGGAGCAGAGCAGTCCTGCCTGATTTCAGAAGGTTTTTTGTTGAAATATATGGAAATGGGAATATACAAGCAAGAAGAAACTGGATTAAGATTCAGAAACACAACCCTCGGAATGCCAGGATATGGTTGTTTGAGGTGATGATTCTCTAATAAAATGGACGTATAACGCAAATAATATATATATTTGGGTTAAGCCATTAAAGATATTTATCGTTATTCACTCTGCTCTCATTTCATTTTCATCTAGGACACACGCACAGACTCTTGAGGAAGGTGCTATGGTTAAGCGAAGAATTGGTTCCGGTGCATTCTCATCTCTTTTGAGGAAAAACTAAAATCATTCTGATACAAAATGTGATAAAAGTTTATTCTTTGGGGATGGTACTGGTAGGCCTAGGCTTCTTTTTGTCCTTCATTCTATTTGAAGAAAAAGAAACTTTGGCGTGTCCTTATTGCCACACACAAATAAGGAGAGTTGTGGATATATCTTAGGGTGTAAGGAGTGGACATCAATGACATTACTGAAAAGTATATGTTTTTTCTGAAAAGAAAAAGGAATCACAGTTTGCTTGGATGCTTATTTCTATTGCTCTCTACTCTACATATCTTTTATTTTGGTTATTCATGAGTTTGTATGTTTATGGATTGTCCTGAAAAAGGGAAGGGAAGTGTTGATTACAATTTAAAGACTAGTACTATTGAAATTCTGTAGAAAGCAGATTTGTGCTTTCTCTTACATACATGCATTGTCAGTATGTCATCATATAAAGGAATGTAATTACATATGCTCTGTAATAATCTTTGGTTCCACTTTCTAGTGTTGCTTATTGTCTTGTGAATGGCATAAGGGGCCACTAACCAGTCTGAAATTTGGATTATTCAGACTTGAAAACCTATGTACTTTAATTTGTCTTAACTTTACGTAAGCTTCTTTACTTTAATATGTTTGGATCATTCTTGGTTTGAATATGTTGAGTAGTGCAAGTATATGAGAATCCTTACAAAAGCCAGGGTCCAAAAATGGACCCTTTCATGCAGAGACGCACGTCACATTTAGTCAATTTTCGCTTTTCTCTTTGCATGGGAAATTGTGAATTCTTATCTTCCTTCATTGCCCCTAATTTCTCCCCTTGTTTTCTCCTTTCTTGTTTTTAGGTTGGTTTTGTCTTAGCGAGTTACGCCTCATTTTTTTGAATTTGATGGAGCTTGAAATAAATAATTTTAGTTATTCAGTATTCAGATCTAGAAACAATATCTATGTGTATTCCGATTCATACGTATTAATTCTAATACACATCTTAATATTCAAATATCTATAAGATTTTCCAATGAAACAGTAGCTCAAATCTCAGTTGAGCTTCAATGATGACGAGATCTGAACCTCTACGCCATGGGAGGTTACAGTGAAGACAATGATGAAGAAGGAGATAGAAGAAGTTTCTGGAATTTCAAATTCATTGAAAATGAAAAGTGAGTGGAGTGTCCACTTTATACAAGCGAGAACCATAAGGAAAATGAAGAAAATAAAACCAGCTAACTAAGCTTCTACAACTGGCATTTTAACTAACCCCTAACTACTACAACTGTCACTTAACTAATCAGTAACTACTCCACTAACTGCTAGCTAATGCTAATAACTCTGCTCCAATAACTAACTAAGCTAAGCTAAGATGAATAAATAATCTTAACAACTCCCCTCAAGTTGGAGGTATGGTGAACACAACCAACTTGCCTAATGTAGCACTGTGCTCGATCCCAGTCAGGGCTTTAGTCAGAACATCTGCAAGTTGATTGTCTGTTATGATGTGGCGTAGAGAAATTAAGCCTACTTGTAATTGATCACGCACAAAATGACAATCCACTTCTATATGCTTGTTCCTTTCGTGAAACACTGGATTCTTTGCAATGTGCAGTGCAGACTGACTGTCACAGAAGACTGAGATAGGCAAGGAAAAGGGGACAGTCAGTTCCTCCAACAGTCGGCTCAACCATACTAGTTCCCCCACTACTTACCTCAAAGCTCTATATTCTGCTTCTGCAGAGGATAGAGATATAGTCTCTTGTTTCTTAGATTTCCAGTTGATAGGACTGTTACCCATTAGTACTAAATAGCCTGTAATGAACCTCTTAGAACCCGGGAAAGCTGGCCAATCAGAGTCACAATAAGCTTAAACATGAAAATTCCTAAGGTAGGGTCATTCCTCAAATATCTGAGCAGGTGAAATGATGCTTTCAGATGAGGTTCTCTGGGCTCCTGCATGAACTGACTTAAGTGTTGAACACTATATGCAATGTCCAATCTGGTGTTAGTTAGAAAGTTCAGTTTACCTACTATTTTTCTATAATAGGTAGGGTCCTGCAGTATTGTGTCTTCTCTAGCCGTCAGCTTTATAGTGGGATCCAAAGGTGAAGAGCAAGGTTTGTGATCCAGACAATTGTACTCCTTTAACAAGTCTAGCACAAACTTTCTTTGAAATATGATGACCCCATCATCTTTATACATAATCTTCAATCCCAGGAAGTAGTGGAGCTGCCCCAGGTCCTTGATTTTGAATTGTTCATGTATGAATGCTTTGAGTTGTGCAATTTCCTGTTGGTCAGTTCCAGTGAGTAGTACATCATCCACATACACTGCAACTTATACTGAAGATTTTCCATTTCTTTTGTAGAAAAGTGAGTAGTCATACATGGAATGTATATAGCCATTTGAGCACAATGCTTCAGTCAATTTTGCATACCATTGTCGACTAGCTTGTTTCAAACCACAAAGAGACTTATTCAGTTTACAAACCAATCCTGGTTTGTCTACAACTGGCCCAGGCAGTACTTGCATATACACCTCCTCATTGAGGTCTCCATGGAGGAAAGCATTATTCACATCCAACTGAGATATGGACCAGCCTTTCTTAATTCCTGTAGCTATCAAGGCCCTCACTGTTGTCATCTTTACCATTGGTGAAAAAGTTTATGTATAATCAATTCCTGCCAGCTGAGTGTAGCCTTTAACAACCAGCTTGGCTTTGAACCTTTCAATACTTCCATCTGTTGTGTGCTTCACCTTGTATACCCATTTGCAACCTATTGCCTGCTTCCCAAATGGCAGCATTACTAGGTCCCAAGTATGATTGGAATATAGTGCTTCAAATTCCTGTGTCATTGCAGCTTTCCATGCAGGATCAATGGCTGCCTCCTCATATGATGATGGTTCCCTGTCATGACAAACATTTCTCACAAGAGTCTGACTATTGACATTTAGTAGATCAGAGGCAATATGGTGATTCACATAGAATAAAGCACTTAGGAAAACAAAGTTTGTTTTGAGGTGAGGAAGGGAATGTACATAATGTTGCAGATAGATAGGTAATTTGTGAGTTCTTTGTGATTGCATTATTAGTTGGACATGTTCTTCATGAGTCTGTTCAGTGTGCTATTGTTATGGTGAATTAGGTAGTGAAGAAGTGGGCACCGCAGAAGGTGATGGGGAAGCTACATGTACAAGTGACATATGATTAGATGTGTTATCTGCACTCCTTTGATCATTCAAGTTCTCAGACACTCGTGTGATATTTGTATTATCAGAAGGTTGTTCACATAGGGACACAATGAAAGGAATTGGATGAGGGGCAGATGATTGAGGAGATTTGTTCATATTGACTGCAAAAGGAAAGATGGACTCATTAAATACCACATCTCTGGAGATATGAATTTTCTGGTGGCTAGACTCAGAACCTTGTACCCCTTTGTGTTGAAAGGATATCCAACAAACACATGTGGTGTTGTTCTGGTTTCATACTTGTCCCTGTGTGGTATTGGTACAATAGGATAACATAAGCAATCAAAGCTCTTTAGGTGAAAATACTTTGGCTTTCTTTTGTATAGTAGTTCATATGGGGTTTGATTGTTAATAGAACTAGAAGGTAATCTGTTTATAATGTAGGTAGCACAAAGAACACATTCACCCCAGTATCTTAAAGGTAGTTTGGATTGGAAGAGTGTGCTCTGTATGTTTTAAGGAGATATTTGTGCTTTCTTTCCACCACACCATTCTGTTGGGGTGTGTAGGGACAAGTTCTTTGATGGATGATCCCCTTAGATTGAAATAACATACTTGTTTCTTTGTTAGTTAACTCTAATCCATTGTCTGACCTTATGGATTTGATAGTTACACCAAACTGGTTTTCTACTAGATTCATGAACTTTTTGAGTATTTGTAGAGCATTACTCTTGCTGGGTAAAAGGTGAGTCCTAGTAGATCTACTAAAATTATCCACCATAGTTATGAAGTATTTATATCTATCATGTGTAGGAACATGATATGGACCTCACAAATCAACATGTAGAAGTTCAAAGATTCTATTGGTTGTACTGGTTTTCTGAGGGTATGGCAGTCTTTCTTGTCTAGCCATTGGGAAAATGGTGCAGTTGAAGGGTTGTTTGGGAGAGAAGTTGGCAGGTATAGAAGTAATATTTTTTATTTTGACAAAGGGGACATGTCCAAGTCTATTATGCCACAACACATCTATATTGCCTTCAACACAGAAATGAGAGAATATACTAGTAACCTCAGAAGATGGACTTGTAAAGCAAAACTGTTTTTCAATAGTTGCACATGGACTATTTACAACTGGATAACAAGAAACACACTTATAAATATGCAACGGCCTATTTACAATAGAATGAAAGGGACAATGTGTGTTACAAGTGCAACAAGTAAAAGTAGTGGACAAGACATGAGTAGTCCTTACTGCAGGGCTTGTACTTTTCCTCTTCAGACGACTTAGTCACAGGATGTACAACCCATCTCTCACTCTACCAATCACCAGAGGCCTCTTCATTGAAGGGGCCTGCAGTATGAAACAATGTTTAACAAAAGCAACAAGATAATTGAGATGATAGGCCAAAGAATGACCGAGATCAGGTTGTATCTAAAGGAGGGAACAAACATCACTTTGTCTAGAGTGATCTTAGGAGTGAGCATCGCACTACCATTTTCTGTCACCTTTGCCTTGTAGCCATTTGGAAGTACAACTAATAAAGGATAAGGTCAGGCTATTATGTTGGTTAATAAGTATTTGTTAAAAGTCATGTTGTTTGATGCCCCTGAATCTATAATCCATGAGTCAGCTTTGTTCTTGAAACATTCACATGACAATTTACCAAAATCAATGGAGGAAGTACAAGCTATCATACCTGCAAAGTTTGCTGTTCCTGATGCAATATTAACACTAGTTGTGTAGTCTCTTCCTCCTCTTGATTGAATCTGTTGTGGTAGACTCACCAGCTGGCTGTATTCCTCTTGGGTGAGACCCACATTTTGAGCATTATCATGAGCAACATATTTCTCAGTCTTAGCAGGTTGTGTGTCGGTGGTTGCTACATGTGCATTAGCCACTGCTCTATTTCCTCTATTGAACCTATTATTCTGGTTGTTGTTGGAATTGTAGTTGTAGTTGAAATTTTTCCTAGGATTTTGATTGAAATTAGAGGTCTGGTTTTGATTTATGTTTGGATTCAGATTCTGACTGAAACTTTGGGGGTATCCATGAATCTTGTAGCATTTATCTTTGGTGTATCCTGGTCTCTTACAGTAATCGCAAAAAGGTTTGGTCATGTTGTTGTGATTGTTACTGGGAGAATAATTTGTCTTGAATGACCCAGGTCTGTTTGTGCTAGCATTCAAGGCTAATGATTCTAGAGCCAAATGACCACTTGGATTGATTTCTCTCTGCCTTTCCTCTTGAATCAGTAAAGAAAAGGCTTGGGCAACTGTAGGAAGGGGATTCATCATCAATATACTGCCTCGAACCACAGTGTATGTCTCATTCAATCCCATAAGAAATTGTATCAACCTCTTATCCTGCTCAGCTTTGTGCATGCTTTCCTTAACTCCACATGTGCAATTGCAAGTGCAATGAGATTTGGCAATCAAAGTGTTGAGTTCCTCATAGCTTCTTCATTTTAATGTAGTAACCAGTGATATCAAGGGCTCTGTAGGATAGATCATTGATTTCCTTATGGATCTGGTACAATTTTGTTCCATTTGTTTAATCATATCGATCTTCAAGCTCTCTCCACATTTCAACTGCATCTGCTATGTACTCAACACTATATGCAATTTCCTTAGCTAAGAAATTCAGAATCCATGAAGTGACCATGTCATTGTATCTTTCCCATAATCAAAATTTTGATGAATCTGGATCTGGTCTTTTGCATTCCCCATTGATGAATCCCAGCTTATTTTTCACTGATAGGGCTCGCATTACACCTCTTCTCCATGATCGATATCCAAAGCTATCAAATGGAACAGGAACCAAAGCTGCTCTGAGATTATCAGATGGATGCATATACAAGGGACCACTGATATCAACACTTGACTGATTAGGAGATTCAGCCATAGACGATGTAGATTGATCATCGTCTTCGACAATAGTCATCTCGTACAATACGAAATTTATAGACAATTGAGTACTAGAAAATAGCGATTACAAATCTAACAACAATTTCCAAGTGATTATAGATTCAGAAGTAGAGCATAACCTTTTCACAATTGTAGCTTGAAATCGATGGAAAAGTGAACTTGCATGTGTGCAATTTAGTTGAAATCGAGATTGATGGAATTAGAACTAACAGATCCAGTGAAACGAGTCCAAATTTGTGCTCCTCGGTCTGATACCATATCAGATTTTCCAATGAAACAATAACTCAAAGCTTAGTTGAGCTTCAATGATGACGAGATCTGAACCTCTACGCCATGGGAGGTTACAGTGAAGAAAATTATGAAGAAGGAGGTAGAAGAAGTTTCTGGAATTTCAAATTTATTGAAAATGAAAGGTGAGTGGAGTTTCCACTATATACAAGCAAGAACCATAAGGAAAATGAAGATAATGAAATCAGCTAACTAAGCTTCTACATCTGGCATTTTAACTAACCACTAACTACTACAGTTGTCACTTAACTAACCAGTAACTACTCCACTAACTGCTAACTAACGCTAATAACTCCGCTCCAATAACTAACTAAGCTAAGCTAAGATGAATAATTAATCTTAACAGTATTTATATTCAGCTGTCTTAATCTTAATAAAAACAAAATGAGGCCTTAGTTATTACTTATTCTATTACCTTAACAGAGTGGATTCTTGATCAGAGTTGGTCGTTTTATTCAATTATTAAACATAACTAGAAGAAACCCAAACAAACGAGCTAAAAATATTTTCTTTTCTTTTCATTTCCATTTATTCTTCTCGAATTCGACACCAGATGCCTTTGTCGAGTCTTAGTCTCCGACTGTGAAACTCGTAACTGGATTGAAATGCATATTTTGAGCTCGCTAGCTTGAGAAAAATGCCGAAAGTCAGCGAGAATTAAATCCACACCTATTGTGGTATAAAACTTGTACGGATACATCTAGGGGTCATTTGGTCACTAGAATGGGATAAACAAGGACATCCTATGGATTGGGATATCTCATGGGATTAGCTATTCCATCTTCTATATGTGATATCTAATTCGACCATTATAGTACACAACAATTTTTGGGACTAATTAATACCCATAAATAAATGCGGGATAAGATTATCTTGCATTTTATTTTGGAATTGTTATCCCTTATTTTACCAACCAAACGACCCACAAGATTTTAATAAACATTTCTTTAAGAGGTATTTTCACCATTATATCATCGGTCGTAACATTCCTATTTGTCCTGACCACAGATATGCCCACAGACCTTTGAAGCTTTTCAATAAAAAATTGAAGATTAATTACCTTGTCCTAGAAATCAAAACAATAGAGTAAATATAATTTCCAAAAATACAAATGAAGCTCTTAATTAATAGAAATTGAAGTCTGTCTGGCTTTAGGAAATAATTAAAACAGTGTAGAACATAGTACGTTTTCCTTAAAACAATTTTTTGGTTCGAGAAAGAAAAACAATCGATATGATGTATCTGAAAATAATTTCCAACACGTAAATGGAGACAGAGGCGGGCTCAGAATTTGAGGGTGGCGGGCGCACATAAGCCAACTACTCAACTAGTGCCCCTATATAGCTTTTAAACTTAAGGGTTCCAGGTAAAATATAAAATCGTTTTCAAAGTATATATTTATAATTTTTGCCAAGGTTAACGGGTTCCGGTGACCCCTCTATTCCTAACACAAGTCCGCCTCTGAATGGAGAAGAGAACACTGCAATATAAAAATTAAACTCTTACATATTTTAGGTTACTACATAACGATTCTCTCTTTTAGATAATTCTGAGTCATCATGGCCTGTTGTACTCAATATAATAAAGAAGGTAAAGTACCATTTCATAATTATAATAATCTGAGTAGACATGTGCATTCTGAAACGCAGATAAAACTTTTGTTTTTAGATTAAACAAAAAGAGAGACAGAATCCGAAGAAAGAAAGTGGAGGGCTGTCCAAGTTGTATTCTTTTGTTTCGTTTTCCCCAGCATCAGATTGATTTGCCTACAGATTGTTTCTCTTTAAATAAAATGAAGAGACGAAAAAGCCCTCGCCGTGTTGGACGTACAGGAATGAAGGCGTCAGAATAGAAAATAGACATAATAAAAAGAGTGAACATTAGTAGGCGTCTGGAAAATGTCCATTATTAATTCATAGTATTTGTAAATATAAAAATATTATTTATGATCAAAAGTATAGAAAATAAATCTCAGTAATTGTTCGTTAGGTGTAGAATTGTGTTATGTGTTGAGTTACAAAGACAGTTCTCATTCTAAGGCATGTAAGTTTCAGAGTTTCTCAGGGTTTTGCTCCCGCATATATAACAAGGTATCGAACATGGAATGGGCAAACCTGAGCAGGTGGGGGAGCTATATATATATATATATATATTGAAGATCCATTTGGAAGGGTGCCATGCATATTTTGGATGATAAATCTTGTCTTCCCATTTGCACTTACAATATTATTCATTACACATTGCTCTCATTTCTCACATGTATCCCTTTTCCTTGTCATATATAATTGCCTTACCCTGATTCTTAACGAGTAAAACTCATTACATATATACTGTCATCATGTAGACAGTTCAATAAATAATAATCAAGAAAAAACTAACTCAGATATAGTATATGCAAGCTCGATTTAGTAGCCGATCGACCACCATTGTTTGTGTGAAATATTTTTCGCTTTTCGTTGATTAATTTGAAGGCGTTTGGCTAAGCTTTTAAGTATTGGTCAAATCGGCTTATAAACACTTTTTATCTTATTTATGCGTTTGATAAATACCCAAAGTGCTTATAAACTAAAAGCAGCCATAAGTTATAAGTTGGTCACCCTCAACTTATGACTTTTCAGCTTATAAGCACGTTTTGTTTGACCAAGACTTTTATTTGTTTATATTTAATAATATTTTTTAATTTACAAAATATTTTTCCCAAAATAAATTTCCTAACTTTCTCTTCATTCCATATTCGTTGTTCATCCTTTTCATTACAAAGAAACTTGTTAATTCATAATCTTTTGTAAAGTTTTTAAGGATATTTTAGTTATTTTAATGAAAGAACAACTTATCAACATTTTTTTACCAAACACTTCAACTGCTTATAGTCAGTTTCAGCGCATTTAGCCAAACACATAAATACTTATTTACAAAAATTATTTTCAATACTTCAAAGCGCTTTTAACACTTCAAACTTATCAGCTATTTACAATCAGCTAATCATAACAGGACGGTTAGATTCAAGAGGGGGACAATTAGGTCATACCAATTTTTTGCGGTCCCTAACTAATTTGCCTAATTACTGAAAAAGGACCCACATACAATATGTTTATTGAAAAAAAAGGAATCTTTACACAAATAGCCGATCATATTTTTTTTTTTTATAGCCATATACATCGATTATACATTAATTATACTTAACTATACACATAAAATATATATATTATACCTCCGTCAATTATTTTAATTTAAGTGGTAAGATGAACGACTATTTGAGTTAATTTTTTGGAAAAAAAACTTACCCATCGGGTGTTCATCAGTTACACCAAGCCATGAATACAAGATAAATATTTTTTCATGCACATATTTTTGTGTGTTTAATTATCACTTAGTCATAGGTAATTGGTTAGTTAATTTGATGTAAATATTTTGTGCGAATAAGTATTTAACTTATTCTTTGTATACGGGTGAAACCGTTGTTTGTATACAGGTGAAATCGAGCCCTTTGGACGCCTCGATTCCCGATGAAGTAAACGGAGAAGAGATGTGACTGTAAGGAACCAGAGTCGGGGCAACGGGCCCCTCAAGTCGGATTTCGGGCAATACACCTGCCCTCAGAAGAATCGGGGCCACGTCCCCCAGGTCCGATTCGAACCCCAAAACTTTAGAGAGCATTACCTGATAATCGAGCACGACCAATAAAGGGCCGTGATATCTGTGCCCAGCCGGATATTACAGCGTGAATATCGGCACATATCGGCAAAAAATCAGTGATTAGTAAAACAAAAGACTTTTAACTCTTTTAGAATTGTACATATTGTAACTCCCCCACTATATAAAGGGAGTCTAACTATTATTAGGCATCATTGTTACACGCATATTAAAGAAATACACTCTTATTTTCTATGTTATTCAAAGTTCCTACTTTTATTCATTAGTTCTTCATTATTGTGAGCCCGTGATCGAAGGTATGCATTTCATTAAATTTGTTACTAAGTCCGGAATCACTTCCCTTAGTTATTTTGACAATTTATTACGTCCTTTATCCGTTTAATCTAACACAGTTTATCATTTGTATCGAATTAATATGTAAAATCACATATAAATTTAATTGTTATCCGTTTTAAGAGTAAACAGTTTGGCGTTCATCGTGGGGCTAAGGATAATAGTGGCAATTTGATACAAAATTCCATAACACACTTGTTCTTTGAGCTCCTAATTTCAGGTCAAATAAAAATTTCGAATTCCCAATTAGCCCATTTGAACGTTGATGTTGAATCCGTCCACCATGGTGAGAACAACAATGTGGTACCCAGCAACGAGGTGCCCCTTGTTGACCCCAACGAAGTTCCAACCGTGGAACCGATCGATGCTAACTCACATGTGGCTATCAAAACAAACTTTCCAACCAACCCCAAAAATAGCACTCGCGAGGGAGCACGATCGATAGCCCGGAGTACACACGACGGCGAAGGCGATGTGATCAACTTGCGAGTGATATTCGAAATGTTACAGGTTAATAGGAAACGATAGCCTAGTTGCAGAACCAGAGCCGCGCCCCCAGCAGTGTTGAGCCCGAACCGTCCCGGGAAAACACTGGCCAAAATAAACCAGTCGAAAAAAGGCCGAGCAAAGCTAAATTCGGGACCAACCCCGAGATAATAAAGATTCTCAAGGAACTGATAAAATAGGGAATCAGGAGAAAAGAAAATCAAAGCCAACGACAAAAAAATGGAGACCTATAACTCCAGGGTCGATCAAATCCGAGGAGCACCATCGATACTGAAAGGTTTGGATTCCAAGAAGATTTTCCAAAAGCCTTTCCCTCCGAGCGCAGCTCCGAAGCCGATCCCGAAGAAGTTCTATATGCCCGAAATTTCGAAGTATAATGGAACGACTGGTCCTAACGAACACGTGACCTCCTACACGTGCGCTATCAAGGGGAACGACTTGGAAGATGATGAAATCGAATCCGTTCTGGTGAAAAAGTTCTGAGAGACCTTGTCAAAAAGAGCTATGATATGGTATCACAACTTACCCCGTAATTCTATTGGCTCGTTTGCTATGCTTGCAAATGCCTTTGTAAAAGAGCACGTCGAGGCCATTAAGGTCGAAACTAGGAAGTAAGACCTTTTCAAGGTAATGCAAAGAGATAACGAGATGCTTAGAGAATTTGTGTCGAGATTTCAAATGGAACGGATGGATCTTCCCCCGATCGCGAATGATTGGGATGTTCATGCATTCCCTCAAGGACTCACCCCCAAAAGCTCATTGTCTTCACACCAGTTGAAGCAAAATTTGATAGAATATGCGGTAACTTTGGCTGACATCCATAACATGTACCAATCAAAAATCAGGGTCGAAGACGATTAACTCGGGGTCCTTTCCGGATCTGTTTATCCCATCAAGACTAGTGACATATCCAAAAGAGTCGTCTATCATAAACCAAGATCGAACTGAGATCGGTATCAACCATACCATGGAGATCGAAGGAGAAATGTGTCCGAACGTAACCCTGCAAGGAGTGAAAGAAGAAGATATCGAGGTCATAATAATCGGGGACTCATAAGCATAAACGGTATTGCCAGACCTATCGGGTCCAAGGAAGCACCAAGGTTATCGGAGTACAACTTCAACGTCGATGCTGCCGGCATTGTATCAGCCATCGGACGAATCAAAGATACTAAGTGGCCTCGACCGTTGCAATCCAATCCTTACCAAAGAGACCCCAACCTAATGTGTAAATACATGGAACTCACGGCCACATAACCGAAGACTGCCGACAACTGAGAGAAGAAGTAGCCTAGTTATTCAATAACTGACACCTTCGAGAGTTTCTGAGTGATCGAGCCAAAAATCACTTCAGGAATAGGGACTCCAACAAGAAGATCGAGCAAGAGAAACCTCATCACGTCATTAACATGATCATTGGATGAGTTGACATCCCCCAAGGGCCGATGTTAAAGCGCACTAAAGTGTTCATTACAAGGGATAAACATACTCGAGATTACGTATTGGAGGGAACCATATCTTTTAATGACGAGGACGCTGAAGGCATTGTACAACCATACAATGATACACTGATTTTATTTAAACTCCTAAATAAATCTCGAGTTAAGCATGTGTTAATTGATCCAAGAAGTTCGACCAATATAATCAGATTGAGGGTTGTGGAACAGCTAGGTCTATAAGACCAAATAGTGCCTGCAGTTCCGGTTTTAAACACAGCCGGAACCGCTCAGGAAACAAAGTTCGACGTGATCGAAGAATATACGAGATACAATGCTCTAATTGGGAGGCCATGGATTAACATCATGAGGGAAGTACCCTTGACGCTACATCAGGCTTTGAAATTCCCCACACCGGAAGGAATCAAAACAGTTTACGGGGAGAAACCGACCGCAAAAGAAATGTTCGTGGTCAATGAGTTGGTCGCGATATCCGCACTCTCAACATAAAAAAACCCGAGTTTGGTCACCAAGGAAGAAACCAAATAACAATCAACTGACACCAGCCCCAACCGAGCCGGAAAGGTAGGAGACAAGCGAGGATGACGATTACAGAGTCCCTAGGTATTTCATAGCCCCTGACAATTCTGATGACATCAAGTCAACGGTCGAGGAGCTGGAGTAAGTCAGATTTATCGAGCACTTGCCCGATCAGAAGGTATACCTGGGCGCGGGGCTAACTGCTGAACTCTAGAAAAACCTCATTGAATTCCTCATAGCTAACATAGATTGTTTCACTTGGTCTTATTTTGACATGACAAGGATCCCAGCGGAAATAACTACCCACAAGCTGAGCTTGGATTCGAAGTTTCACCCGGTTAAATAGAGGAGGAGGCCTTAGTTCGAAGTCAAGCATGCATTCATCAAAGATGAGGTATCCAGACTCCTTAATGTAGGTTTCATTCAGGAAGTTAAGTATCCAGATTGGTTAGAAAATGTAGTGGTAGTGCCTAGGGAAATAAATTAAAAATGTGTGTAGACTACAAAGACTTGAAAAGGCATGTCATAAGGACTCTTTTCCTTTGCCTAACATCAATCTCATGATCGATGCGACAGCCAACCACGAGATACTCAGGTTTCTCGATGCCTATTCTGGGTACAACCAAATCTGGTTGGACCCAGGCGACCAGAAAAGACTTCCTTCATCAGTAAATACGACACTTATTGTTATAACGTAATGCCATTCAGAATAAAACATGTTGGTGCCACTTACCAATGCCTAGTAAATTGGATGTCCAAAGAGCAAATAGGAAAATCAATAGAGGTTTACACTGACGACATGTTAGTCAAGTCCTTGGGAGTAGAGGACCATTTGGAACATTTGCAGGAAACCTTCAACATACTGAAGAGATACAATATGAAGCTGAACGCGGAGAAATACGCATTCCGAGTTGGGTCTGAGAAATTCCTTGGATTCAGGGTGTCCTACCTGGGGATCGAGATCAATCCCAATCAAGGCCATAGAAGCCATCACTATGGTGGACAATGTCAAGGCCGTCCAAAGTCTAACCAGGCGCATAACCACCTTGGGTCAGTTCATTTAAAGGTTCTCCGATAAGAGCCATCGGTTCTTCTCGTTACTAAAGAAGAAGAATAAATTCGTGTGGACCCCGAAGTGCTAACAAGCTTTGGAAGAACTCAAACGACACCTTTCTAGTCCACCCTTGCTTCATACTCTTAAGACAGATGAGAAGTTGTACTTGTAATTGGCAGTATCCTAGATAGCGAAAAGCGGAGTCATAGTCCGGGAAGAAGAATGTACGCAATTTCCTATATATTATGATTGTAGGACTTTAGGCAAGGCCGAAACGAGGTATCCTTACCTGGAGAAATTGGCGCTTGGTTTGCTAACCAATTCCAGGAAGTTAAGGCCCTATTTTCAATGCCATCCCATATGTGTCATGACTACTTACCCATTGAGGAACATAATTCACAAACTCGAGCTCTCAGGACGATTGGCCAAATGGGTCATGTAAGTTAGCGGGTATGAGATGGAATATCGACCCTGAACCGCCATCAAATCTCAAAATTTGGCAGACTTCGTGGACGATTTCACGCCGGCCTTAATACCTGATGTCAAAAAGGAATTGTTGTTAACCTTGGGGACATCCTCGAGGATTTGGACCCTCTTTACGGACGGTGCCTCGAACGCAAAGGGGTATGGACTTGGTATCATGTTGAAGCCGCCCACAGGTAACATAGTTAGGCAATCTATTATAAATGTAAAATTGACTAAAATTGAGGCCGAGTATGAGGCCATGATTGCAGGTCTCAAATTGGCTAAAAGCTTGGGGGCCAAAGCGATCGAAGCTAAATGCGATTCGCTCCTTGTGGAGAATCAAGTTAATGGGACACTCAAAGTAAAGAGGAGCGAATGCGAAAATACTTGGACAAACTACAGGTAACGCTACATCGATTCATGTAACGGACCCTACAACACGTGCCCCAGGATCAAAATAGCGAAGCCGATGCTCTGGCTAACTTGGGGTCGTCATTTTCGTAAACTTACTCTCCGAGAAACGAGGGAACTATCTGTATACGGGTAAAACCGAGCCCTTTGGATATCTCGGTTCCCGATGAAGTAAATGAAGAAGAGATGTGACTGGTAGGAACTGGAGTCGGGGCAAGGAGCCCCTCAAGTCGGTGTTCGAGCAATACACCTGCCCTCGAAAAAATCGGGGCCACGTCCCCCAGGTTCGATTTGAACCCCAAAACTTCGGAGAGCATTATAATCGAGCACGACAAACAAAGGCCCGTGATATCCGTGCCCAGCCGTATATTACAGCGTGAATCTGTGATGACCCAAAAGGTCATCTTACGTAATTTAAGTTGTATCTGTGTTCCGAGGCTCCGAGGGCCTCCATTAGTCTCACCTCGATATGCATGCGCAGCCCGGACGTGTAGCCAGGAAGCTATTATGTGAAAATTTGATGAAAATGAGTCTTGATAATTAATAAATGAATATAGTTGACTTTGGTCAACTTTTCTAGTAAACGGACCTGGACTCGTGATTCGACGGTCCCGGAGGGTCCGTAGGAAAATATGGGACTTGGGCATATGCTCGGAATCGAATTCCGAGGTCCCAAACCCGAGAAATGAATTTTTAAAAGAAATTGTTTTCTGGAAATAATAAAGGATTTTGAAAATGAATAATTATGATAAAAAACCGTGTTACCGGGTCCGTATTATGGTTCCGGAGCCCGGAACAGGTTTATTATATATG
>MDKH01114510.1:0-10607 GCA_005239495.1 Nicotiana undulata | reverse complement strand
CCTATATATATATATATATATATAGGACTTATTGGAATCATATTGTGAACATTTCGATGTGACGTACGATCAATATTCTCCGTACACGTTATTAGGACTAATTTTTCATCAAGAATCTTATAAAAATCAGGAAGTACCAACAACATTGATAACTTAAGAATAAGAGGAGAATTCTCAACATCAATTGTTCCATAAGAAGGGAAACAATGTTAGTACTGCTAGCTTCTAAGAGTAGAGTATCTTTGGAATCTCGTTCATTGCATTATATACAACCAGAGTCGTGCAAAAGAAGGAAAGGGATAGCCTCACATACCTTTTATATGTACTGACCAACCTAAAGATATGCAAATTTCATGACTCCTTAATCTACAATAAGAGAAATGACACTATCGTTATCGTTTAAGCATCGTAACTATTATGTATCGATCATAACATATTTTACGATGAAACGGACATCACCTCCCCTATATATATGACTTCACACAAGTCAAAAATATCACCAAATATCCCAAACAACATCAATAATAATCATATTTAGCCTCCCAAAATAGTCCACACACAACCTAATAACTTCATTCATAAGACGACCACCGTAGTCGTGTCAAACAACCCGAAAATGTTACGACGAACGACCAGACCAAAACCCTACATTTATATGGTGTTTCCACACACCCTTCCTCCTCCAAAACTCCACAAAACAGTAGTAACACATGCAGCCCAACATCAACACAAAACAATCCACAAAGCAGTCCGCTACAAGTGAATAACTCGAACTCACGGCTTCCGATCACCGTCCCGTGAGTTCTTACAAGTATAAAACGAATTTCCCTGAATTTACAGCAGAAAAAATGGATGAAAGAGAGCAGTAAACTTACCTTACTTGTTGGATAAATCAGCCCTTCCCTTGGTTCTTCAAACTCTAGGTTTTACCTCCAATTAGAATTTGAAAGAGAGGGGAAATCAATTAGAGTTTGTGGATAATTTTTGGGAGGACGTTTGCAGGGCTTTAGGTCTGGTTATTTGTGATATATAATGAGGGTTATATTTCAGGAGATAACCCTTTAACTGGTCTCTTGGCCGACCCAAAATTTCCTATTTTTGGGCTATCATTTATCCAAGTAGGTGACACACCTACTTGTCACCTAGCAGCCTGTTCAGTCTCGCAACAATGTCTATATCTTTCTACTATGGTGTCGTATTGATAAACGGTTTAATGCGTTGGAAACTAGACTCATAGTTATTCAATTTGGTGGGTAGATCACCCCATAATTCCAAGTAGATTTGGAGAAAATCTTAATAACATTTGACCTAAAGTTTAAGTAAAATTATGAACATAAGTTGCGATAACTTTTGTCGACTTTTGTTTCATAACTCGTTTGACTTCAAGACTTATGATACGGATATTATATGATCCAAATAACTTAAAACAAGACCTCTTGAGAATATTAAGCACCCCTAGGTTTACCCAAAAATACGAGTTACAACATCCTTGATTCGTTTAACTTCTAATACTTGTTAATCACCCTTATACACTCTTGTATCATTTAAGATCAATCGGATTAACTTCTTATCATTTCAAAGATAATCTATTCTTATATTTACGTCGACTAACTTATGGCATGAACCAACATACGTGAATATGGGTTGTAACAACTATTATTGAGTAGCGAAGAGGTCGATGCAATAATAACCCAACTAAGGGCGGAATCGAATTCACAAGGAGTTAATAATTGGAATTAGGTTTACATCTAAGTGATATGAAAGCTTTGACTCTAACTGAACTTCCACATATTTAGTTGGTATTCTACTTCTATTTTTACTCTAATGATCACAATTAATAAAACTAAGGACAATATTTTTGTTTTGGATTTTTCAAGTGTTTAAAGGGACTAAGGTCATGACTTCTACCTAGGCGGTTATCTAACAGGTAGTAATTTCTAAGGAAGGATTGATTATTTGGGAATGTAATATAGCTATCACACCCGGGTACTCACTCTATACCTCTTGGTAGTTTGAGTGATTTTGCCCAATTTGGCTTTCTCAAGTCCAAGGGTATTCATACAAATCAAGTGATATTGGCTCAAGTAGGGTATTACTATATCTAGGTTTAACCCTTTGATTGGGGCAATCAATTTCTTGAGTTCACCCCAATTCCTTGTTAGCCTAGTTTTCCTAGACTTAGTCTCACTTTCTCAAGTAGAGACTAAGTCATATAGACATGAATCATGTTTGCAGCCATTAATTCTTTAGTTCTATCAAGAACTAAGCTAAATATCACTAACCCAATCACTAACAAGCCCTAAATCAAACACCCATTAAATAATCACACTAGGGTTGGGTCACAACCCTAGCTATGAATTTAGCTACTCATAAAAATAGAAGAAATTAAGAAGAGTTGAAGATAGAATCCATAATTTTAGATTATGAGATGAAAACCTAATGATTAGAGATGAATCTAGTACAAAATTTTCAAAAGAAGAAAGAAAAATCGTCACAGGTGCTTTCCTAAAACATAACTTCACCTAAAAATGACCAAAATTTCTATTTATACTAAGCTGAAAATATCTGACAAAAAGTCCATGCGGAGGTTGTCCGGCCGCGCTCATGATTATGCGGCCGCATAAACGTGATGCGGTCCGCACTTCCTTGACCTTGGTCTTGAAACAACTCTTTGAATCTTCATTCTTGCGGACCGCACAATTGTGTGTGCGGCCGCACAATTTTGGTGCGGTCTGCACTCCTTCACTTTTCTCAAATGCCAACTCTCTGAATCTCCTTTATTATGGACCGTATAATATTGTATGCGACTGCGCTTGATGTCCTGTGGCCGCAAAATTTTGGTGCGGTCCCTACTCCTTTATGTTGCCAAAATGCCAAGTCTCTGAATCTCTTTTCTTGCGGATTGCATAATATTGATCATGACCGCACAATGACTTTTGCGACTGCACAATATTTGTACAGTCCGCACTTCTAGAGTTGCACGAAGCCAAGTCTCTGAACCTTTTTTTGCAGTCGCATACAAAATCATGCGGTCCGCACAGTTTGCCTCTTTGTCCTGTTTTGGTTTTTGTTCAAATTTTGACTCCTTCATGAGTTGATTTTAATTCCTTTGGCTCATATTACAACATTCCTGTAAACAAGCACATTTCATTAGTTTCCAGGAATACCTTTACGCATTTTTGACATAAAACACAAGTAAAAGAGAGAAAATATGAGGTCAAAATCCCTACTTATCAGTACTTGAACAAGGTTTAAGAGTTACCTGCACGAGGCAAGGATGGTTTAGGGTCCTTGGAGATAGATTAAGTGATAAAATAAGTCCACATGGAGTTTGCGGAAACCACTCTGGAGCAGACTCGCTAGTTTTAAAGTTAGTTAGGGCTTGCTATTACTGGCCTTGGATGGAACACGATGCAAGGACATTCATACAAAAGTGCGACAAATGTCAATGTCATGCGTAGTTAGTGCATCAACCAGCAAAACTTTTGCATTAAGTGGTGTCACCGTGGCCTTTCATGAAAGGATGGACATAGTTGGTCCTTTGTCGCCAAAACCCGAGAAGGTAGGATTCCATTTAGTTTTAACTGATTGCTTTACAAAATGGGTTGAAGTAGGTCCTTACCAAAATATCAGAGAATGCGAAGTGGTTGACTTCATATAGGACCACATAATCTGCCGATTTGGAATACTAAAGGAGATTACTTGTGACAACAGGCCACAGTTTGTAGGTTCAAAGGTCACAAAGTTCGTGGAAGTGTTAAAAATTAAAAAAATTACTTCTTCACTATACCACCTAAATTCTAATGGGCAGATGGAGTCAACCAACAAGATAATCATTCAAGACCTTAAAAAAGTTAGAAGATTCTAAGGGCAAGTGGCCAGATGAGCTACCGGGTGTGCTATTAGAATATCGGCCCACGACAAGGTCGAGCACGAGTGAAACACCCTTTTCCCTCGTATCCATCTCGGAGGATCTGTTACCGATGGAAGTGGCGGTGCTAACTTTGAGGTTTTCCCAAGCGAATGAAGAAGAAAATGATGAAGCGTTACTGGTGAAGCTATACATGCTTGAAGAACGTCGGTACCTGGAATACGTGAGGATGGTGGCTCAAAAGCATATGATGGAAAGGTATTACAATCGCAAGGCGAATCTCCATTATTTCCAAGTGGGAGATTTGTTTCTACGGAAGGTTACTGAGAGCACTCGGGAAGTCAACGCCGGGAAGCTAGGACCAACGTAGGAAGGTCCTTACCGGCTTTCAGCTATCATGGGTGAAGGATCACATGAATTGGAAATCAAGATAGAATTAAACTACCAAGCAACTGGAACGTGACTCACCTAAAAAGGTACTATTGCTAAAGATCCTTGATGGTACTGAAAGTATGCGCTGCACTCTTTTTTCCTTCGTCCAGTTTTTGTCTCAATCGGGTTTTTCTAGCAATATTTTTAATGAGGCAGCAACGTAAAGCATACTACGAAGAGAGGATCATCGGCAACTGCAAGACCTTTAAATATCAAGGCATTGCAGTTCTCACACCGATGGGATCGAAGGATACAAGCTCGCGTGGTAAACAACTTGTGGAGGGTTAAATGATCTTTGGCTCGATGGCAAACCTCACTTTCCACTATTCAAAAAGATTATTTAAGCGTTCACAAGTTGTCTCCACCGACGAAGAACCAATATGAATACAAGACTTCCAGTGTTTGAATCCTCATGCTTAGCATTCGACCACGAGGGGAGGGGAATACATTATACGACACCAAGAGTGCCATGAAAACCGGGGACTGTAAGAACCGAGATCAATGTCTTATTAGGACTGAGTACTCCATGATCATCCCCTTAGAAATACGTTGTAAAATTTAACCACATGCATTGGTAGATTTATTTACTTGAACAAGTGAATGTTTATGTGAATGTACTCCTAAAGATAGAAGGGAATAAATCAAAATCCTTTTTATTCTTGTCTTATTTCTTGTCCAAATGATAAGTTAATTTAATTTGTCATTTGAGAGTTAACGAAAACTATAAATGCTTGTGTCGTAATGAATATAAGACACCCTCTTCAAGAGCACCGTAAATATAAGGGTCATCTCTTATGAAACCCTTACAGTAAAGGGTAGATTCCAGAAGTGTTTATGCCCGAAATCAAAAGCTATAGGATGAAAAATATACCCAAAGCTTTATCTACTAAACGTAAAAAGGATAATTTTTCACAACCCTTTTGCAAAAAAATCTTTTATTAAAGTGCCAAACTCAGTAAAAAGTTTAGGCATAATTACAAAGGATATAAGAATAAATTATATATTATTCTTTGTTGCCACAACCCGAAGGCTGGAGAAGGGTCTTCATTCTCCCTGGTGGAAGGAGGTTGTTCCTTTGCTGCCAAAGGCCCTCATCCTATTCAGTATTCTCTTTGGTTCGCAAATACTTGGAACTAGTATTCGATGAGTCAGTTGCAGCAGGCCGAGCAGAAAGATTCTCACGAGCAGTTTACTCCAGTTCCGAGCTTAGGCAATGCAATTATCAATATTGGCCATGCCCGCTTTGGCCTCCTCCAAAGTCTTTCTCTTCATATGGTACGTAGCATAGGTCTTTTCAAAGACGATGGAGTCTTCTTGATCTTGGAGTTTTGCTTGGAGCTTATCAATTGCGGCCTAGAGTTCTTCTCTTTCAGCTTTCATTACGTTGAGTCGGGAATCAAGCTCAACATTGGTAGTTGAATGAAGTCGGTTTTGCTCCATGACCCTCTTGAGCCATTCTTCCATTTTGGCCCTCTTCTCCTCGACAACATTGGCCTCCTCGATTTTGGCACGCATACCATCCTCCAAGTTAGTAACTTGTTCCATGAAGGCTGATTCACGTTGAGCAACAACAGTCATATCATCATGAAGCTCAATCCTCTTAGCCTTTGCTTCTTTTGAATTTTCATCAAGTTGGGTGGCTTCTTGGCTGTGAGCCATCATGTCTTGCTCCAGCTTCTGCAGTCGCGCCTCGATCTCGTCCATTTGAGAAACTTTGGCATCCAGCACCGGGAAACACTCATCAAATTAATTCCACTAGGCCAACAATATGTCTCGCTCCGAAGAAAGTTCTTCCTTATCCAGAATCAGCCTATGTAGGCACTCGGAATCAAGAAAGTTGGATTGAAAGGGGATAAAACCAATGTTATTATTACTTTGAAATGTAAATTGGGAAAAGATGGAAAAGAGCAAGACGGTTACCTGTGCCGAGTAGTGCATTCTATTATTTATTAGACACTCCATCGGTATGGAGTCCATCTTCTTCCAATCTTTTGCTGAATCTTGCGACTTCAGGTAGTTAGTAAGTTCCACCGTCTTTGAGAAAATATGGCACTCCTTTGAAACTGAAAGAGTGGCACTTCACCTTTCACGAGGATCTTGGGAAGGTGCTAAATAATTATTTCCCAAGTTCCCATGATGGGGAGACTGTTGAGGGTGGTATTCCTTCCTTTCTAGGCTGATGCCGGTGGAGGAGATGCAGTTGGTGTTTGTGGGAAAAGAAAAACAAGTGCCGTTGGGTTTAGAGCTATCGGTGTAGAAGGAGAATAAGTAAGTGTGGCAGAAGGAGTGCTGATTATTACTTGCTTAGAGGTTGAGGGAAGAAGAAGCTTGGGGGCCGAACTCCTTGGACCGAAGACAAAAATACAGGTCGGGAAGCAAGAATCAACCTTCGAAACCAGGTCTATCTCAGCACAGAGCGCCTGATTTTCCTCCGCTGGTGGGTTTTAGAGCTCCCCCGGTTGAGCATCCGATCGAGCCGATGAAGATCTGTTTTTCTTTTGAAGGGAAGTCTCTTCCACACTAGCTTCCCCTTCATCATCGGGGACCACTTTGTCCGGCTCGATTGGCCTTTTCTTTACTCTCTTCTCTTGAGTCCCGGCCGAGGAGGAATGCCTTTTCTTGGGTTTCTTGTTCTTGGAATGGGGATTCCGAGAGGACGCACCCTCGTCGGAGGCTTACGGAAAAGATTCCACGACTCGAGAAAAGCTGGAATTGTGGTCGCGATGATGTCCCTGGTAGCAATAATGACGAATCATTCCATCCATCCACAGTCATTGTCATTGTCTACATTGGTGAGACGATTATGGTGACCATGCTTGCTGGAGTTTAACACCAACCCACGAAAATCTCGGGGGAGTAGAGGTTCATCATATGTGCAAAAGTTAGGATTTTCCCGGTCTCAGTGAATAGCTAACGAAGGTAGGCCACCGTCCTCCATATGGATGGGCCTACTTGTTCTAAGCATACCTGCTACCGGTGATAAAATTTCAAAATTATTGGGTCAAGTCCTTCACTCGACCCCAAGGAGAAGGGATCCAAAGTAAAGGAATATGTATAGACATACATAAACCCCTCTCTGATTAGGTAACTTGTCTACCCCATTTGGGGCGAGGATTTCGACATTAGAGCAGTTGCAATCCACCTTCACAGTAGGGATACTAGAAGGACGAATGAATGCGAGGTACCTGCGAACTGGCCAAAACCTGCGGCAATGAAAGTTTGCAGTTATAGTTTGTTCTTGAAGATCAGATGCGGTTATATGATGGAGTGGGATGATGGTGTTAACAGTTTGAAGTTCGGACTTAACGTCAACCTCATTGGCTTTGTTTTTCTTTGGGCCTCTACCTAACAGAAGAACAGAACTTCCGAAGATAGCTGTATAAGAAGACATGGTAGTGAAATATTTTTAAACGAATTCAGAGAAGGAGAAAGATTTGTGAAATTAGTAAAAATGATGAGCGGCCGTGAAGTTATAGACAGCAAAAATCGTGGTCATGATTACTTCGAGAACAGACGAAAATACATGCTGAATCACAAGGCAACACGTGTTCGTATTATTAAATGCGAAGAGACGTGCGTCCCTTCAATTGTCAGAAATCGTTCAGAAACTTTTCTGCCAAGAAAAAATTTCTTATCTACTTATCGGTAACACTCAATTGTGTCACTAAAAAGTAAGAGGACTATTGTATTAGGTGTAATCGGTTGATAACAGGGGTCAAATCTGACTGCAACTTAATCCCAACTTTAACTCTAAAATGTAATAAAATCTTTTAGGTGCATATGTTGATATTTAAGTTGATTAAATGAACTGACCTTGCTTTAGCAAACTATAAATATATTTATCACTTCCATCTGTACTCTGTGGTCAAACAATCAATTATTATACTAATTAATAAGAGATGCATCTTAACAACCGTTCTTCTAGGAAGTAGTTTTTCCTTCATGTCATATTTAAAGAGCATTGGACCAATTTCTTTGATTGAAACCTTGTCTTCGTCCTTGTAGAATTGTCACGCTCTTTTTTGCTTTCGAAAATAGTACAGACCTATACCTATCTAAAACGAAATTTAATCCGTCTTTGGAAATTCTACGTGTCAGAAAAACAAAATCTATTAGGAAAAACAATACACAAACGCAAACAGACGTGACATCTGTAGCATCAACCCTTTTCCTTTTCATTTCAGTTTCTATTTCTTAATTTGGACACCTTCTGATTTTGTAACGAAAGAAGTTACATTACTCTCCAGAGACACATTACTCACCCATGTTAAACGCAAGGGGAGGCCAAAATTATTTTATAAAATAATGGGCTAATTTACGCGGGCCTCTCACTATTCTATCGAGTATTTATTATCTTTCACCAACATAAATAACGAATAACTCTACTGTTAAAGACTTGCTCAAATATGAAGAAGGTCATAAAACATGTTTTGTTTCTTTGGAGTTTTAACACTAGTCTCTCATAATTTTTCGTATTAACCATTAGGTCGCACCCTAGATACAAAGAATGCTAAAATTATTTTTTAATTGAGTAGAAGCTAAGTGCATTCTTGATTGGTAGGCCCCCTTCTCATAAGCTTTCCAAGAATTCAGTAGAAAATATTAGGAAAATAGTTTGAACTCATGAAATGTTGCAGTTAAAGTACTGAAAGTACGGTAATGTATAATGATTGAGTGCTATTAGTACCATTTTGAAACAATTGAGGGGTCGTTTCAAAAAACCGTACATCTCACGGAATTAACTAATCTCATTGTTTGACCATAAATTTTTTGAATCTTTTGTTAAACGAATAAAACGAGGAGATAGAGGGTAAATTTCAGCCAAAGATAATTAATTCTAAATAAAAATTCACAAAAAAGAGTAAACTAACATAGTTTAACGTAAAAGTCGATTATAGTCTCGAGTGAGCTCCATAATATAAGAAAAGACGGCAACTTGCATAATATCAAATAGTAACGGAAAGTAAATAAAGGAAAGAATTCACCAATCTTGGGCGATATAGATCCCCGTTTATTTGGTAAAGTTGAACTACAGATAAATACAAAGATTCTAAGCTCTTTCTCTCTTTTGGCGCAGGACTTGAGGTGATGGACCATCTTCCCTCCAAGGGAGGTATGTGTGTCTTTTAGAACTAGCACCCCCCCCCCCCTTCGTTACTCTCTCTCCTAGTATTTATACAAAATATTTTTCTTACCCAGCGATTCTTAACCAGAGTACCCAAGTCCTTAGAATATTCTAAGAAATAATCCTCTAAAATGTCTAAGTGTTGAGCTCACCGTTCGAGCCGATCCCGGTGTTCAACCTCGACGTAGCTAAACTACTTGCCGATACATTGCTTCTTGTACGGAACTTCGGCTTGATTGACTCCTGATCGTTCCTCCTTATGTAAAATCCTTTTGATCAAATTTTGACACATATACCCGTCATTAGTGTAAAATTTATTCTGGAATTAGCTAATACCCCAAACTAAATATAGGATAAAGTTAACCCCAAACTTTATCTCCGGGTTATTATCCTTGTCGCATGTACCAAACGACCCCCGAAAGTCTAATAGTACTATATAGAGGAGTTGGAAACCAAAATATTAGAAAAATAAACAAAAAGAACGAAAATAAGTGGGGAAAAAAAGGAACCATACTATGTATAACGCCCAAGTATTGGGCGCTATACGTTAACACCGTTAATGTATAGCGCCCAGTACTTGGGAGTTATACATAAAGCTGGTATTTGTCAGGTATAGCGCCCATATACCTGGCGCTATACAACCTTCAATAATTCATCACTGTATAGCGCCAGGTATATGGGCGCTATATATATTTAAAAAAAAATTACGGGCTATCCATTTTCTATATAAAGAGGTCACAATTTCAGTGTATTTCATTCAAAAAAAATTCAAACTCTTAATCAGTGTTAATTTCAGTGTTAAATTCTCCAGCATTTTTTCATTATGTCTGAAGAGCGTAGAATGAGAGTTTCATTATATTGGGGGGGTGATGTGGTGATGGAGAATAACTTTGTGAGCTACAGTTTACCTTCTCAATGTCATGTTAAATTGCCACTTACAATGAAGTACGATAAATTAATATCGTTGTTATGCAAAAAAATGAGTGTGAGGAAAGTTCAGTGATACTTAAAGTAACCGGAAGATATCCGTATTCCGTCACTTCGCAAGGGGTTGCTTTTTACTCGAAGTTTAACATCGACGATGATGAAATTTTGAGTGATTTTTTGAGGACTCCACATGAATGCCGGGAATTTCTTATAATCACAATGTTGGAGATGTACGTGAAGGTCGAAGACGCT
>MDKH01225391.1:0-13168 GCA_005239495.1 Nicotiana undulata | reverse complement strand
TTCTGTGATGAACATGGTGTGAATCACATTTTTTCTGCTCCTAGAACCCCACAGCAAAATGGGTTTGTTGAAAGGAAAAACAGAACTCTTGAAGACATGGCAAGAACCATGTTTCTATCAAGCAAACTACCTCACAGCTTCTGGGTAGAAGCAACTAACACTGCATGTTACATTATCAATAGATGCATGACCAGACCTCTGGTAGAGAAAACTCCCTATGAATTACTTAAAGGGAGAAAGCCCAACATATCCCATCTTAGGGCTTTTGGATACAAGTGTTATGTGCATAATAATGGCAAAGATTCTTTAGGAAAATTTGATCCCAGAAGTGATGAGGGAGTGTTCTTGGGATATTCTACACATAGCAAAGCTTATAAAATATATAATAAAAGAACTATGTGTGTGGAAGAAAGTGTACATGTTGTCTTTGATGAAACTAACACTTTATCTGAGAGACAGGAACCAGAAGATGAGGAGCTTGGACTGGTGAGGAGCAATGACTACATTGAAGCACCCATGGGAGATGGAACAGGTCCAACAACCCCACGCAACTTGATAGGGGGAATCTCACATGAAAATACTGGTCCTGATCCTGTTCCACTGCAACAAGACAACTTGGAATAATCCAGAAGTGAACAACTGGCACTCAAATCACACAGATATTAGAGTTCTCACCCTCTTGAGAACATCATAACAGACCTGAGATCTGGAATCAAAACTAGATCCTCCTTGAAAAATCTGTGTGCGTTTGATGCATTCCTATCCATGATTGAACTAAAGAACATTACTGAAGCCCTGAAAGATGCTGACTGGGTAACTGCTATGCAAGAAGAACTGAATCAATTATAAAGAAGTCAAGTATGGCACTTGGTACCCCGACCACTTGACAGATCAATAATTGGCATTAAGTGGGCTTCAGGAATAAACTCGATGAGGATGGAACTGTTACTAGAAACAAGGCAAGACTGGTTGTTCAAGGATAAAGCCAAGAAGAGGGAATTTATTATGATGAGACCTTTTCTCCTGTGGCAAGATTGGAAGCAATCAGACTTCTTATAGCATTAGTTGCACACATGGAATTCATTTTGCATCAGATGGATGTAAAGACTGCTTTTCTCAATGGCTATTTGAAGGAAGAAGTATTTGTAAGACAACCTCCTGGCTTGGAAAACAAAGAATCACATGATCATGTATATAAACTTGAAAAGGCTCTCTATGGTCTCAAGCAAGCACCTAGATCCTGGTACGAGAGATTGTCAAAATTCCTGCTGGAACATGGGTACAAACGAGGCAAAATAGACAGTACTTTGTTCTTAAAGGAAAAGGGAAAAGATCTTCTGATTGTACAAATTTATGTTGATGATATCATATTTGGGGAAACAACTGAGAAGCTCAGCAAGGAATTTGCTACACTAATGGGGAGTGAGTTTGAAATGAGTATGATGGGTGAGCTAACCTTTTTCTTAGGTCTACAAATCAAACAAACTCCGCATGGAACAATGATTCATCAGCAAAAGTATGTGAGAGAACTCCTCAAGAAGTTCAAAATGGAAGATTCAAAGGAGATAGATACCCCAATCGCCACAACTACAAAATTAGATGTGGATGAACCTGGTTCATCCGTTGATCAGAAGACGTACAGAGGGATGATTGGATCTCTACTATATCTTACTGCAAGTAGACCTGATATTGTGTTCAGTGTGGGACTATGTGCTAGGTTTCAAGCCAATCCAAAGGAGTCCCATCTCACTGCAGTGAAGAGAATCTTGAGATATTTGAAGGGCACTACTGATTTGTGCCTTTGGTATCCTAAAGGTAGTAATTTTGACCTTGTAGGATATGTTGATGCTGATTATGCAGGTTTCCTGGTTGACAGGAAAAGTACTTCAGGTATGGCTCACTTTTTGGGATCCTTCCTTGTATCTTGGGCTACCAAGAAACAAAATTCAGTAGTCTTGTCTACTGCTGAGGCTGAATATGTGGCTGCAGCCTCTTGTTGTGCTATGTTGTTGTGGATTAAGCAACAACTCCTGGACTTTGGAATAGATATGGGATGCATTCCTATTTACTGTGATAACACTAGTGCTATTAGTATGACTAAGAACCCGGTTCATCACAAGAGAACTAAGCACATAGATGTTAGGCACCATTTCCTGATGAATAATTATGAGAAGGGGATGAACTCAATTGAATTATGTGCCACTGATCATCAAATTGCTGATATATTTACCAAAGCATTAAGTAGGGAGCATTATGAGAGAAACATGCTTGAATTAGGGATGATTAAGATCACCTATTGAAAAAAAAAGGAGAAAGTTCTATGGCTAGAAATTTGAATTAGGGTACTTAAACAGTTTAATCATTGCTTAGCACTATGTCTTTGTTGTCATACTCTTCTGCCATGTATTAATATGGTTCCCTAATTGTTAATGATGTTTCTCTATTTGTGAATTGAGGCAAAATAAAGTTTTTTTCAATATGAACCTGGTTCATCCATGCTGGTTCACATAACTGACAAGGTACGTTTTCATCTCCATACATGTATTAATTCAAATACAGTCATACATGGGTAGGATTCTATCCTTTTATGGTTCAGTTCAAATTCTTGTACTTACCCAAAATGAACCAGTTTCAAAAAGATCAGTCTCCTTAAATTAGCCTAGTTTTAGGGGGAAAGAAACGGTCTAATCAATGTCAAATCATTGACAGTCCTTAATCGATTAGTATCCTACTTGTGTTAATACTTGTCCATTACAATTACCCCAGCCACAAGTTATAAATAGGCCATCATTACCAATAGTGAATAAAGCTCTAGACGAACCCTGTTCAAGTCATTCAACATACAAATCTCCACTATCTTTTGCCCTTTCTTCCTTTTCTCTCAAAAATTAAACATGTCGTCTGCTTCATCTGATTCTCAAAATCGTGACTACGATGAAGGAGTATATGAGTCTGATTCCCCACCGGTATATAGTTCTGAATCCTCTGAGACACCTGAAACCCCTGAATACTATGAGGCTCTTATAACTACACCAAACCCTATTCCAGCCCCAAAACCCCGTCGTGTCAAGGTACTTGCACGAAAATCTGTGGCTTCAGGGTCACGAGCAAATTTCTTGGAAGATCTATTACAGGCTGAAGAAGAACCTAAACCTGATTCATCCAGTGAATCATTTAAATCAGCACAAGAGGACGATGAACCTGGTTCATCAAGTGTTGAGAAAGGTAATACTGATGTTACCTCTGTGTTAAATTCTGAAAATAGATTTGTGTTGGTTGGGTCTGTGGTGGATGTGGAAGTGCCAAGAAGGCCAAGAAAAACTGGGAAAATTAGTGAGAATGAGGGAGATGCAGGTGTGAGGGGTTCTGGGAAGGATGGTTCCATACTCAGTATTTATGGCCCCATTCTTGATAATCTTGAAGATGATGTCGTAGTTTTAGGGGGGAACTAATGAAGTGGAGGATGTTGCTGCAGGATTAGAACAGCTTATGAAGGAGATCGATGATCATGTTTCTTTTGGGGAAGAAACCTTGGCTGAAAGACTTAAGAAATTGGGGGACTCATACAACCCCAAGAAGAGAAGGACTCCCAAGTTCATTAAGTCTAAGGCCTCAAAGAAGAGGAAAACTGGTGAGTCTGTTGGTGTACCTGTTCCAAGGGTACGAGCTATGAGAAATACTGTTCGTGAAGAAGAGGAAAAGCTAGAAAAAGCTCTTAAAGAGAGCAAAAGAAAGAGAGCTGAGAAAGGGAAAGCGAAAGTAGGGGAGCCTGTTGAGGCTATTGTTGTTGATGAGATGTTGGACCTGGTCCAACAGAATGAAGAGGTTACTCCAGTGGTGGTCAATACACCCAAAGAAAAATTGACTAAGACTTCCTCAAAGAAGTCAGCACCTATGTCTGCTACCACCATGGGTACATCTACAAGGACACGGTCCAAGGTAAAGTCGAAGAAGAAAGTTCAGATTGTTGAGAAAGATAATGATCCTGACTGGAGTGGTGATGATGAGAAGGAGGTTGGAGAAGTGTCGATGGACAGAGTTGCCATGTTTGGCAAGCGGCATATTTTGAAAGGAAAATCGTTAAAAGACCTGGAGGAGCCAGGTATGAGGTACTTAGTGGATTTTCTGGCGGCTCAAGGCTGGAAGGACATGGTCCTTCGCTTGGAGGGCAGGCTAGTCAGAAATGAAGTAGTGGAATTCATGGGGAATGCAACTGTGATTGGAGGAAGGGTTACATCATTGGTCAGGGGAGTTGAAGTCTCTTTTGACGCACAAGAACTGGGAGTCATTCTAGACATTCCATCTGAGGGATATGATGATTATACAAGGCAGAGATGGCCTTGCTTGGATGGAATGGCCTCAGCACTTACCATCACCAGATTCTTTTGTGACAATGAAGAAGAGCCTGAGCCCAGGGCAGTGTACAAAAGCGAGATGAAGCCTGAACACAAGCTGTTCTTTGAGTTTGTGATTAAATTTCTGCTGCCAAGACAAGAGCGCAGGCACATTGCCAACTATATGGATCTAACGCTCATGGAGTGCCTATATAGAGGCAAGCAGATCAATTGGCCATCTTTGATCATCCAGCTTTTGGACAGGGTGGTAAATGGCACCAAGGCCCATGCGATTCCTTATGGATTTATACTTACTGCAGTTCTGGGTCATTTTGGAGTTCCCACAAAGAAGGCTGAAATGGCTACTGCTAAGGATTTCTTTGGGAAGGACACTTTTTTGTCTTGTGATTACACTGTCAGTGCCCCGGCAGATAAACCTGGTTCATCTCGGAAGCAACCGGTTAACAGCAAGGTCCGTACTCTGGTGCAAGAAAGTGAGCAAAAGGATATGGAGATCCTTCGCTTGAAGACTCGCTTAGTTGAGGTAGAAGGTGAGCGTGATGCTCTCAAAGCTGAATTAGCCAAGGAGAAGGAGAAAAATGAGGGTGTCTTACACCAAATGTTGTCTCTTATCCAAACCAAGAGTCCTGCCTCGTCTGCACCACCCCAAACTTAGGAATTTCCAGAACTCCCCCCTCCTATCCTATCAAGTGCCCAGTTCGGGACGGTGTTTAGTTGTTTGTCTCAGTTTTTTCTGTCTTACTCATGTTTTGATTGTCTTTGTTTTAATCTATTTTGGTTTTGATCAACCATGTTAATTAAATGAAAGCTTGGTGTTTTGTAAATGTCTCTATTTATGATTTAGCTTACATTTTTGGTTTCTTGTGTTGATTAATCATGTTGCACCTGCAGTTGCCTAAATTGTCCATGAGTAAGAATTAATTACTAGTAAGTATCACTTTGCAACTTTTTGATGATGCCAAAAGGGGGAAGATGTGCTCTAGTTATTGGTTTCAATTTTGACAAATTTTTGAAGGTGATATTTATAACCTAATAAACCTGGTTCTTGATGATTAATGCTCACAAAAATACAAAGTGTTGGATGTGTATACAGGACAAATGCACAGAGTTTGTCATCATCAAAAAGGGGGAATTTGTTGGCCCATATCACTGAATGGGTTTTGAAGATTGACAACATGTGTCCAGTTGAACCAGGTCCATCATAGCACACACTTCAATATGAAGCAGTTGGATCGCAAATCGTACAAATCCAGGAGATATTAGAGTTTGCTAAATATCAAAGAACTAAGAGAATGTCTCCTAATACAAAAAGGTTGCAAATTGATAGAGAAGACAGAAGTTGATTTTAGCTAGGACAGGAATAGAGGAAGGAAGTTGAGTTACAATCAAACTTGTCTACCAAAGAAGAGTTGGATCAGAATTGTATCATGGACTCAACCAACAGCCTTTATAAATAATCAAAGTATTACTGCTGAAAGAGACGACGCACAAGTACAAAAGTGAATCGAGTTCTGAAGCAAAAGTTCCAGAGGTTTTGCAAGCAGAATTGTTGTGCGATACAAAGGCTACGGTTCAACTAGAAGGAACAGTTTCATTGTCTGTATATCGAGTCTAGTTGATTCTAGTAGGAGTTTAAATGTTGTATCTTATCAGCTTTATTAGAAGCAAATTGTAATAGGTACAAATTGATCAAGTTAGAGTTGGCTTGAATTCTGTAGAAATTAGCTAGAGGCTAGTTGATACAAAGAGGATTAGAGTTAGTCCTAGGATTACAAAAGAGTTTATTTTGTAAGTCCGTTTTGGCTCAGTGTTTAGTGAAGAGTTTGAGCAAATCCTACTGAGGAGTAGGTCGTGGTTTTTTCACCTTTTGAGCCAGGTGTTTTCCACGTAAAAATCCATGTGTCTTTACTATTACTGCTTAATTATTCCGCAAATTGTAGTTAGTAATAGACTAAGAAGAACCAGGTTTTTCTTATTAGACAGCACTCGAAAATTGGATACTGCACAATTAACTTATAATATTGTGTAGTATTGAAGTCTAAAACATCAAGTGGTTCCGCACTTGCGGCTCAAGGACAACACATGTGGTCTCGCACCTGCGGAAATGGACAAGAGGGCCTGGGCTCGCACCTGCGGCTCCGCTCCTGCGGAATATTGTCCGCACCTGCGAAGATGGGCAGCCTCACCTGGGGCCGCACCTGCGAGGCCTGAGACTGCACGAGCGATCCCGCACCTGCGACTGGGGAACCGCACCTGCGGTCACACTAGAACAGGTGCACCAGCAATTGTTTCAGCTGGTTGTTAGCCTCGTATGGTGCCCGAGAGGCACCTGGGCCCACCCGAGCCCCCGTCCAAATATACCAACAAGTCCCAAATCATAATGCGGACTCGCTCAAGCCTTCGAAACACCCAAAACAACGCTAAAACTGAAATATCACCCCTCCAAACCCCTAAAGAACAAACTTAAGAACTTCAAGTTCTTGAATTCGGTATCGATGCGCCGAACCGACCTATACTACTCAGAATGACACCAAATTTTGTGAGCAATTCATAAATGACATAACGGAACTATTCCCGATCTCGAAATTTTGTTCGGTACTCGATAACACCAAAACACATTCCAAACCAAATTTCAAACTTAAGTAAACTCTTATTTCGATATTGGGCGCCGAAATGCTCCCGGGTCATCCAAAACCCATTCCGAACATACGCCCAAGTCCGAAATCATCATACGAAGCTGCCAAAACTGGCAGATCTAAATTCCGAGGTCATTTACTCAAAATATTGACCGAAGTCAAACTTGGCCAAAAAGGCCAACCTTAAGGAACTAAGTGTTCCTATACCACTCAAAACACTTTCGAATCCCGAACCACCCGTCCCCGCAAGTCATAAATCACAATAAGCCGCTACGAGAAGTTTCATTTAGGGGAACGGGGTCCGATAACGCAAAACGACCGATCGGGTCGTTACAGGTGTTATAATTATTTTATGGCCCAAATTCATGTCCAAGAAGAGGTGTATTACATCCCAAGAAACATCCTCTGAAGAAGGTCCAAATCAGGCTACTGTTGAACCAATTTGGCATCTAAAACGTGTTCAAACTTGCAGCCCATAAAGTACTACATAAAGCCACGTTTTTATATCATAAAAAGGACTTACTTAATGTCCAAGAAGGGTACAATAGTCGTGCTAGATGTTGAGTGAAAGTTGGGCCAAGTTGCTTGCAGATTTCCTTCAAGATTTCCAAAATTTGCAAGATTTATCCAAGATTGGTTTGGGACTTATTTTCATTTATATTCGGACTATAGTTATTGTTTTCCTAGTTAGTTAAGTTTATGTTTTCCTTTTACTAAGATTTTTGGAATTACTTTCCAAGAATGACTTGGTTTTTGCTTCCTGGTATTTTCCTTTCCTAAGGCAGTTGGGGCTTTTGCATCTATACCCGCTTTTTGGGTCATGTTTTAACTTATACCCGCTTTGCAAAAAACTTACAAGTGTACCCACGTTTCGCATAAACTTCAGGCATACGGGCCTGAAGTAGCAAAGGCAATCACAAAAACTTCAGCATTCTAGGCTTTTTGAAAAACTTCAGCAGAAGATGTTGAAGTTATTTAGTTCATTTGTAAAAACTTCAGTACTAAATAAGCTGAAGTTTTGTCCTAGATTAATTAGTTTTGTCATATAGCTTTTTCAAAAACTTCAGCAGAACACGCTGAAGTTATTTAGTTCATTTCTAAAAACTTCAGCATTAAATAAGCTGAAGTTTTGCCCTGGATTAATTAGTTTTGTCATAAAGCTTTTTCAAAAACTTCAGCAGAAGATGCTGAAGTTATTTAGTTTATTTGTAAAAACTTCAGCACTAAATAAGCTGAAGTTTTGTTTTGCAATAAAGCTTATTAAAAAATTCAGCAGAAGTGCTGAAGTTATTTAGTTCATTTGTAAAAACTTCAGCACTAAATAAGCTGAAGTTTTGTCCTGGATTAATTAGTTTTGTCATAAATCTTTTTCAAAAATTTCAGCAGAAGATGCTGAAGTTATTTAGTTTATTTGTAAAAACTTCAGCACTAAATAAGTTGAAGTATTGTTTTGCAATAAAGCTTATTAAAAAATTCAGCAGAAGTGCTGAAGTTATTTAGTTCATTTGTAAAAACTTCAGCACTAAAATAAGTTGAAGTTTTGCGCCGGTAACAAGAAGAAGGAGGCACCTGAAGTTGTAAAAATTAGGGTATAGGTTAAATAATTTTAAAACAAATGGGTATAGGTTAAATGGGGGCGACAAATAGGGCGCCCCGTGCAATTTCTACAAGGCAGCTGGACTTGTTGTCCAAAGTAGTTTAGGACTTTATTTCCTTATTTTTTCAGGTACAATTTCGTGACCCCCTCCCTATATAAAGGTTGTCTTATTTGTTTTTAGAGATATTATTATAGACAATATCAATAAAGTTTGTGAGATTTTTCTTGCACCCTTGTGTGTGGCTACTCTTGGATTTATTCTTCAACCTTCAAGACTTAACTTAAGGTGGAAAGATTAAACCCTTTTTGAGATCTTAGATCACTTCTAGGTATTCAAGAATTGTGATAAGTTTAGGCTTATTGTTGTTCTTGTTATTTTAAAGGGTCGGGTTTTACAATCTATTTCTTGTTTTTAAGTCTCTACCACATGCGATTAGTTTTTCGTTAGCTAGTTGTTGTTGTTAGGATTCTACTTCAAGAATAGACTTCTTAAATTCAAGAAACTCTTTCTTGAATTCAATCTACCTTTAATTTCCGTTTTCTTTTTTGTTTCTTTATTTTTCTTTTAACTTCCGCACGTTTCTTGATTTTCTTTAGTAGTTCTCGGACCCCTATCGTGTTGTCATCATAAGTGCAAGAAAATTCATTATTTAAAAGAATCTTTAAATTCTCTTATTGATACTCATTTGAGTTTTCTATAATTCGTCTCATCATAATTGATTCAAGATGTCCCGATCGATCATGCCAAATTACAAAAATATTAAAATCAGTAACCTTTTGGTTTACAATAGAATATGCCTCTTTGCACTCATTTTTATCCAATACAGGCCACAAGACAAAGATGGGAACTTCTCAATAGCCCTTTTCTAGCTAGAGACATTCTTGGAAATGATGAGATATTCAAGGTTATTCTCATCTATTGTCTCAATATGATATCCATTTCGGCGGATATCTTTAAAACTCAACAAGTTCCTCCTGGATTTGGAGGAGAATATCATTATCTATGATAATTATTGTTCCCCTGGCAGAGTTATAATAGCTCTTCCAGAGCCTTCAATTAAATTACTACAACCAGAAATTTGAGTAACATTTGCCTTATACATATTTAAATAAAAGAAAAAAATTTCTCTTTGAATATTGATGTGTCGTACATGAATCAATTAAACAAATATTTTTACAAAATTGAACTTTGATCCAAGTTTGCTCTGTGAGATATTCATATTTTCTTCACATAGTTTGACATACAAAAAGAAATATAAGAATAAACATTAGTATTTTTCAGAGAAAAGGGAAAAAGAAAACAAAATTAAACCAATGATTCAATAAATACCGTTAATGCAATTTCGAGCCAACCTGGTTATGATACAAACAATTCGGTTTATTTTTCGAAGTACTAGTCTATCTATTACAAACGGTTATACATAATCTATATTATATTAAAAGGAGAGTAGTGAAGCATGTGGTTAAGCCAAGTGGCAAGCTAAAAGAAGCCACTTGGCAATTTTAAGACAACATTAAAAATTTGAATTATAAATGGAAACATATTTAATGAAAGTAGTTTAATATATGTTATACTCAATCTAAATAAATCTTAGACAAATCTAATCTATATATCAATATTTAAATGTATATTTATATGTATATTAATAGTTATATCTATATTTATATCTATATTGATTCACCTATAGATTTTTTATCTATATTAGCTAGAAATATTGAGGTAAAAAATTAACTAAAAGTTATAATAGAAAAAATTTAAAAAAAATGTAAAAAGACGTAGATTGAGATAACTGTGACTATCTATACTTTGGAGTAAGTTAAAACAAAATTTAAAAAAAATTAAGATATTAAAAATTTATTAAGTTTTAAAAATTAAATAAATTCAAGCGGAAAAATAAGATCTTACATAAAGTATATAAATTATTTATAAGGTAAGAAAAAACGTAGATAATCAGTAAAAACTATTTTACTAACAAGAATAATAATGTCATATTTTTTTGGGTCAAATTAAAAAACTTTTATTCAACCAAGTATGCATATTTATAGCCTTAGCTCTATTTGGACTCGAGAGTTATTTCCTCTATCTCTATCTAGCTAAAATTATAGCTATTACAATCATAGGCTAGGATAACTATTTAGACTTTCTAAAATCTTCTTCCATTTGGTATAACTTTGTCCTCTAATGTGCAGTTGGAGGCTAATTTCCTTAAATCTCTGATGACTCCTTTTCTCTTCATCTTGAAACCTTCTTGCATTCCTTTCACTCAAAACATGGTACAATATTGCAGCAAATAACCATGACATGATCTGACTTTTAATACTGCTTCTTCTGCATATGTTTGCCATCCATTGTATTTCCTCATTCCATGTCTTGATGACCCTATCTTCATGCATCCATTTTAGTAGGGAACTCCAAATTCCTTTTGCATAGTTGCATTCAAAGAACAAGTGTTCCATAGATTCTGTACTTCCCATTTTACACAGCACACATTCTTGTGGCACACTTACATTCCATTTTGCTAGTCTGTCAACTGTCGCGAGCCTTTGCCTTATAGCTAGCCATAAGATAAACTGTTGTCGAGGAATTTGACTTGCCTCCATAGTGAGATTTCTCCACTGCACTTTCTGATATTGTGGTTGAAAGGATAGGTAAGCTGTCTTAATGTTGAATTTGTTCCCTTTGCTGCATTTTCCCAACTCAGCCTGAAATTTGCTATTAAACCACTTCCTAGCATCGAAGATTTTCCTCACAAGCCATCTTGCTTGTGCAGGTGTCTTCATAGTTTCTAGTTCCTTATTCTTGATATAGTATCCATGGATCCATTGCACCCATAATGACTCCTTTCTTGTGGATATTGCCCATAACAGTTTGCATATGGATGCTTTGTTCCACACTGTGAAATCCATAATCTCTAACCCACCTGTTGATCTTGGCATACACAACGATTCCTAGGAAACTAGAGCTTTTCTTGATGCTTCATGACTTCTAGTCCAAAGGAATGTTCTGCATATACTTGTGATAAGTTGAATAACCTTCTTGGGTAGAACAAATATCTGATCCCAATATGTCTGCATCTCAAAGAGCACACTCTTGACTCTACTAGACTTGCTCATGACTCGTGAGACCTAAAGGAACCTAGTGCTCTGATACCATGTTGTCACGACCCAAAATCCATAAGGTCGTGATGGCGCCGGACACCACTGTCAGGCAGGCCAATCATTAATTAGTTGAAATAAATTCTTGTTTTAACATTTTTGAAATCGTTACCTTTCACTTTAATACATGATAACTAGATAAAAATCCATTAAGTAAAAGCAACAGTCTATTTTTCCAATTTAATAAAAATACAACCCAATTACATCCTAGAACCCGGTGTCAAAAGTACATGAGCAATTTCTAAGACTTTTTCAAAATGCTACAAAGCTTGTCCGAATACAAGTTGGACAAGGACTTTAGAATAAAATAAATACGGTACATAGAGGAAGACTCTGCCGGCTGCGGATCGCCTCCGGATGATGCAGCTCACCTAAGTCTCCAAACCAGCCTCATCGCTATGAAAGTGCATGTGCAACAAAATGCACAGCAAGTGTAGCATGAGTACGAAAATAATGTGTACTCAGTAAGTATCCTGCATAACCTCAGAGAGGTAGTGACGAGAGGTCGACTTGACACTCACTAGGGTCCAACAATGTAATTTAACAATATATGACAGCAGCAAAAGGCACATGAGAGTAATAAAATCAGTAAACTTTAAAAGTAACTGCAATTCAATAAACACTGGAAGTAAATACATAATTTCTACTTCATTTTTCCCCCAAATATCTGTCAAGTCATTATCCATGAAATCATTTAACAATTTAGGTCCTTAAGACAATTTAACAATTCAAGTCACAAGTGGTATATCATATGTATATATATGTGTAGGAAATGCTGAGGGTCGTTCGGCCCGAACCAACAATAAAAGTAAACTGTGCACTGCAGAGGGTCGAACGGCCCGAACCATAAGTGCATCTTTTCCATAAAATAATCATATATATGCACTGCCGAGGGTCGAACGGCCCGAACCATAAGTGCATCTTTCAATCTGTCGTGGCGTACGGCCCTCTGTGATGACCCAAAAGGTCATGCTAAGTAATTCTAGCTAAATCTGTGTTCCGAGACCCCGAAAGCCTCCGTTAATCTCACCTCGTGCGTGCGCAGCCCGAGCATGTAGCAGGGAAGCTTCTATGTGAAAATTTGATTAAAATGGAGTTTTGAAAGAAATAATTGAATAAAGTTGACTTCGGTCAACATTTTTGGTAAACGGATCCGGACCAGTGATGTGACGGTCCCGAAGGGTCAGTAGAAAAATATGGGACTTGGGCGTATGCCCGGAATCGAATTCCGAGGTCCCAAGCCCGAGAAATAAATTTTTAAAGAAAATTGTTTTCTGAAAATAATAAAGATTTTTGAAAATGAACTTTGATGTGAAAACCGCGTTACCGGGCTCGTATTATGGTTCCGAGGCCCGGAACAAGTTTATTATATGTTATGTAACTTATCTGTGAAATTTGGTGTAAAACGGACTTGAGATGACGTG
>ML256257.1:5472-19425 GCA_005239495.1 Nicotiana undulata | reverse complement strand
TTTTGCTGATGAATCATTGTTCCATGCGGAGTTTGTTTGATTTGCAGACCTAAGAAAAAGGTTAGCTCTCCTATCATATTCATTTCAAATTCACTCCCTATTAGTGTAGCCAATTCCTTGCTGAGCTTCTCAGTTGTTGCCCCAAATATGATATCATCAACATAAATTTGTACAATCAGAAGATCTTTTCCCTTTTCCTTTAAGAACAAAGTACTGTCTATTTTGCCTCGTTTGTACCCATGTTCCAACAGGAATTTTGACAATCTCTCGTACTAGGCTCTAGGTGCTTGCTTGAGACCATAGAGAGACTTGTCAAGTTTATATACATGATTAGGTGATTCTTTGCTCTCAAAACCAGGAGGCTGTTTTACAAATACCTCTTCCTTCAAATAGCCATTGAGAAAAGCACTCTTTACATCCATCTTATGCAAAGTGAATTCCATGTGTGCAGCAAATGCTATAAGAAGTCTTGGATGTAACCAATCTTGCCACAGGAGCAAAGGTCTCATCATAATCAATTCCTTCTTCTTGGTTGTAACCTTGAACAACCAGTCTTGCCTTGTTTCTAGTAACAGTTCCATCTTCATCGAGTTTATTCCTAAAGACCCACTTGGTGCCAATTATTGATCTGTCCAGTGGTCTGGGTACCAAGTTCCATACTTGACTTCTTTCAAATTGATTCAGCTCCTCTTGTATAGTAGTTACCCAGTTAGCCTCTTTCAGGTCTTCAGCAATGTTCTTTGGTTCAATCATGGATAGAAATGCATCAAACGCATACAGATTTTTCAAGGAGGATCTAGTTTTGATTCCAGATCTCAGGTCTGTTATGATGTTCTCAAGAGGGTGAGAACTCTGATATTATGTGGTTTGAGAGCTAGTTGTTCACTTCTGAATTGTTCCAATTTGTCTTGTTGCAGTGGAACAGGATCAGGACCAGTATTTTCATGAAAGATTCCCCCTGTCGAGTTGCGTGGGGTTGTTGGACCTGGTCCATCACTTGTTCCATCTCCCATAGGTGCTTCAATGTAGTCATTTCTCCTCACCAGTCCAAGCTCCTCATCTTCTGGTTCCTGTCTCTCAGATAAAGTGTTAGTTTTATCAAAGACAACATGTACGCTTTCTTCTACACACATAGTTCTTTAATTATATATTTTATAAGCTTTGCTATGTGTAGAATATTCCAAGAACACTCCCTCATCACTTTTGGGATCAAATTTTCCTAAAGAATCTTTGCCATTATTATGCACATAACACTTGCATCCAGAAGCCCTAAGATGGGATATGTTGGGCTTTCTCCCTTTAAGTAATTCATAGGGAGTTTTCTCTAACAGAGGTCTGGTCATACATCTATTAATAATATAACATGCAGTGTTAACTGCTTCTGCCCAGAAGCTGTGAGGTAGTTTGCTTGATAGAAGCATGGTTCTTGCCATGTCTTCAAGAGTTCTGTTTTTCCTTTCAACAACCCCATTTAACTGTGGGGTTCTAGGAGCAGAAAAATTGTTATTCACACCATGTTCATCACAGAACTCAGTGAACTTTGCATTCACAACCTCAGTACCATGGTCAGATCTAATGGATGCTAGTTGATGTCTTAATTGATTCTAAATCTTCTTGACAAATGAGGTGAACATTTCAAATTCTTCATCCTTAGATGCCAAGAACAAAGTCCAAGTGAACCTTGAGAAATCATCTACTAGTACCATAACATATCTCTTTCCACCTCTACTTAGAGTTCTCATGGGACCACAGAGATCCATATGAACCAGTTCCAACGGCCTGGTGGTACTGACCATTTTCTTACTTTTGAAAGAAAACCTTACCTGCTTCCCCCTTGCACATGCCTCACAAACCCTGTCTTCTTTGAACTTAAGTTAGGAAGCCTTAATACTAAATCCTTAGAGATCAGCTTGTTCAGTTGAGTTAGACTTGCATGACCAAGTCTTTTGTGCCACAGGAGGGGATCACTGTCCAACACACTAAGGCAAGTGAGTTCATTGTCAGACAGTGTGGACAGGTCAATGGCATAGATATTGTTCATTCTTTTTCCCAGCAAGACAATCTTGTCAGTAAGCAAGTTGATCACAAAACATTTAATGGAAGTAAAAGCGACAAGGTTAGGTCTGTCACACAGTTGTGACACACTGATAATAAGGCTATATTTCAAGCCATCTATCAGATACACATGCTCAATTGAATGTGTGTCATCTTTACCTACCTTGCCGGCCCCTATTATTTCACCTTTCTTTCCGTTTCCAAAGGAGACATTTTCTCCTTTGAGATTTTCAAGTGAAAGGAATTGTTCCTTGTTCCCTGTCAAATGCTTAGAACAACCACTATCCAAAAACCAAAATTGGTTGCCTCCCTTCACTTGTACCTTCACAAGAAATCAGGGGTTAGTTTTAAGAACCCAAACTAGTTTGGGTCTCTTTCCATGAGAGAATGGACGAATCAGATTTTTTCTGGCCCAATTTGGTAGCCAATTTTTCTTTTTAATGAATCTCTCATTTTTTTGACTGGCCTTTTCCTTTGTAGAACACTCATATTTAGAGTGGTCAGTCTTCCCACAATGGGTGCAAATCTTATTTTCATGGAGAGTGAGATACTTGCTTTTGGGATCCCATTTAGGCAATTGACTCCCAAAACCAAGCCCTCTCCGGTTGCTACTATGATTCTCTTGGAGCCATATTAAAGCATCAGAAGACTTATTCCACTTACGTGTTCTATCAAATTCATGTTTGACTTTGCCAAGTTCTTCTTTAAGAGACTTTATCTGCTCATCTTTGGCATACATTTTATCTTTCAATTTACCTAAGTCTTCTTCTAGCTTCGCATGAGAGTGATCAACTATCTTTTTACTGGATCCTAATCTTAACTTTAAATTTTCAGATTTTAGTTCTAGAATATCAGTTTCGAGTGTTTGAACCTGGTTCATCAAGACAGTGTTTTTCTTTTCAGATTCACTGACCCTTATTTCCAGGTCCATGCATTTTGCTCTCAGCATTGCACACTCTTTAGATAGTTGATCTTTCTCTTTAGTTGTCTCCTCAGAATCATCAATGAAGTCAAGTAGCAACTCAGAGAGTTTCTCCTTAGATAGAAACTTTATTTTTGTTTTAAGATGTGAGATACTTACCTGTGGTTCTTCATAAGTCTCCTCATCAGATTCTCCAATTGCCATGAGAGCTTGATCTTCTGTCTCACCATCTTCTGATTCTTCATCTGAACTTTCCCCCCAAGCAGCAACCATAGCCTTTGTAGTAGTTTTCTTGGGTTGGACCAGTTCCTTCTTCCTGTTCTTTCTTTCATATCTCTCCTTCCTCCATTCTACTTCCCACTGGGGGCAGTTCTTGATGAGATGATCAGTTTTTCCACACTTGTAGCATCCCTCATTAGCTGGCCTTTCAGGAGCCTTTGCCTTGTTGAAGTTTCCCCCTCTAGAGATGCCTTTCTTCCTCATGAGAAAGTTTCTGAATTCTTTGGTGATCATGGCCATCTCATCATCCTCCAGATCTGCTCCCTCTGTGATCCTTAGTGCTAGACTTCTTTCTTTCTTTGGAGCATCCATTTTCATGGTTTTCCTTCTGAGTTCATAGGCAGTAAGGTTCCCAATCAACTCATCTAGTCTAAGGGTTTCCATATTTTTGGATTCCTGAATGGCAGTTATCTTGCTTTCCCAAGAGATAGGTAGAGCCCTAGTCAAGATCTTCTCAACCTAGTCTTCTTCAAGGATGACTCTTCCAAGAGACTTGAGTTCATTAGTCAAGGTTGTGAACCTTGTGTACATCTCCTGAATTGTTTCACCTTCCTTCATAGTGAAGTTTTCATACTGAGAGTATAGCAATGTACCTCTAGACCTCTTCACTTCAGCCGTTCATTCATGTGCCACTTGTAGAGTATCCCAGATTTCCTTGGCAGTGGTGCAGCTTTGGATTCTGCTGTATTCATCTGGTCCTAGTCCACACACTAGCCATTTCTTAGCCTTGGCATTCTTCTCCCATTTCTTCAGATCCTCAACCGTGCAGTCAGCCCAAGTTTTAGGCACATCGACTCCTTCAGTAGTTTTCTTCATTGTTGAAAGCGGTCCATCAGTGACTATGTCCCACAGTTCATAGTCCTCTCCAATAAGGTGATCCTTCATTCTATTCTTCCACCAAGAATAGTACTAGTCGTTGAAGAGTGGTGGTCTTGCAGTTGACTGTCCTTCCCAGTTCCCAGGTGATGCACTCATCTTGATCTTTTCCTAGGTGTTAGCCTCTTCAAGGATAACCTGCTCTGATACCAATTGATGTTTTAGACTTCAATACTACACAATATTATAAGTTAGTTGTGCAGTACCCAATCTTCGAGTGATGTCTAATAAGAGGAACTTGGTTATTCTTAGTCTACTACTTACTATAGTTTGCGGAATAATTAAACAGTAATAGTAAAGACACAGAGATTTTTACGTGGAAAACACCTGGATCAAAAGGTGAAAAACCACGACCTACTCCTCAGTAGGATTTGCTCAAAACTCTTCACTAAACACAGAGCCAAAACGGACTTACAAAATAAACTCTTTTGTAATCCTAGGACTAACTCTAATCCTCTTTGTATCAACTAGCCTCTAGCTAATTTCTACAGATTTCAAGCTAACTCTAACTTGAACAATGTGTACCTATTACAATTGCTTCTATGAAAGCTGATAAGATACAATATTAAAACTCCTACTACAATCAACTAGACTCAACATACAAACAATGAAATTGTTCCTTCTAGTTGAACTGTAGCCTTTGTATCGCACAATAATTCTTCTTGCAAAACCTCTGGAACTTTTGCTTCAGAACTTGATTCATGATACAATTCTGATCCAACTCTTCCTTGGTAGACAAGTTTGATTGTAACTCAAGTTCCTTCCTTTATTCTTGTCCTAGCTGAAATCAACTTCTGTCTTCTCTATCAATTTGCAACCTTTTCATATTAGAAGACATTCTCTTATTTCTTTGATACTTAGCAATCACTAATATCTCATAGACTTGTACGATTTGTGATCCAACTGCTTCAGTCAGAAGTGTGTGCTATGATGGACCTGGTTCAATTGGACACCTGTTGTCAATCTTCAAAACCCATTCAGTGATATGGGCCAACAAAAACCCTAGGATTCTTGATGATAATTGATGAAAAATATTAGAAAGTTGAAGGAAATCAGTTAGTGAACACTTACCTACGATTTGGGAAGGAAATCTCTTGAGAAAATCGCCCTAGGTCCTCTATGATTATGAAAAAGTTGAAGAAGAAACGTCTGAAGTTTGTTTTAAAAGCATCATTGCTCGACTTTCGCACCTGCGCTATCGCAGGTGCGAGAAATGGATCGCACCTGCGGGGATGTACAGGCCCACAGGGAGGCCGCACCTGCGGAAGGCTATCCGCTCCTTCGGAACCGCTTTTGTGGAGAAGGGTCCGCATCTGCGAGAGGGACCGCACCTACGGGCACAAAAGCGCACTTGCGGTCTCGCACCTGCGGCCCTAGGTTCGCAGGTGCAGGCACACCAGAACTGGTGCACCAGCAGTGTTTTCTTAAGTTCAAACACTCTGAAAACCTACCTGAAACACACCCGAGCCCTCGGGGCTCCAAACCAAATATGCACACAACCTCAAAAACATCATATGGACTTACTCGTTCGATCAAATTGCCAAAATAACATTTTAAACATCGAATTAAACCCCAAAATCAAAGAAGATTTCTAAAACTCCTTTAAACTTCAAATTTTGAATTTAAGGTCCGAATCACGTCAAATGAAGTTCGTTTCTTGCCAAACTTTACATATATGACACAAATATTATATCGAACATGTACCGGACTCGAGAACCAAGATACGGGACCGATACCACATGTTTCACATGTAATTACTCTTTCAAAATATCTTATATTTTTTAGAGAACAATTTCTCTTTAAAATTCATTTCTCGGACTTGGGACCTCGGAATTCGATTCCGGGAATACGCCCAAGTCTCGTATTTTCCTACGGACCCTCCGAGCCCGTCAAATCACGGGTCCAGGTCCGGGTCTGTTTATCAAAAATGTTGACCAAAGTCAACTTTACTCAAATTTCAACACAAAATTATCATTCTTATCAGTTTTTCACATAACGGCTTCTCGGCTACACGCCCGGGCTGCGCACGCAAATCGAGGTGAGATAGTAGGAGGTTTTCATGACCTCAGAACACAGAATTACCTAGAATTACAAGGTATAACCTTTTGGGTCATCACATTAACATACAATTTGGTGGTGCATAGATACTCGTCACCTCACCTATACACCACACACATGCATATTCACATAGCAAATAAGTTGGGGATTCCTATTCCCTCAAGTCAAGGTTAAACCAAGCACTTACCTCAATTTCGAAGGCCACTTACTGTTCAATTATAGCTTTTCCTTTTGAATTCACCTCCAATACACTCGAATAATCATAATTAACTTAATATCATTAATTAAGGCTAAAGGAACTAACTTTATTGAAAATTATAATTTTTCCTATGTTTTCTAAAAAAAAGTGAAAATCCGACCCCGGGCCTGCTTGCTCTAAACTCGGGGTTCGGACTAAATTCTGTTTACCCATTCACCCACAAACCTGAATATACAATTTGTTTCGAAATCCGACCTAAATTCGAGGTAAAAATTTGATTTTTACAAAATTTCCTAATTCTACCCAAACCCTCAATTTTTACCATGAAAATTCTTACTTTTTTTATTTAAAAGTGATGAAAAACAATGAGTAATTGAAAGAGTAAAGTTTAAAATTGATTACCAACAACTTGGGGATGATATTTGGTGAAATAATTCGCTCTTAGGGCTGTGGGGTTCGAAAAGATGAAGAAGAAAGGGTTCTGCCCATTTTTAAAAGTGTTTTTATATTGCTGGGCGGGTGACCTTCGCGTTCGCAGCACAGTGGTCGCTTTCGCGTAGGGTCATGGCCCCAGACATCTGCATGCGCATCTAAGGCCTGCGTTCACTGAGCTTTATCTGCTTGGGTCTTTGCGTTCGCGGTTGCAGAGGTGCGTTCGTGTAGATGAAAGTTAGGCGGCTCCCCCAGGCCCGCTAACTCTATGCGTTTGCGGGGCCCAACCGCGTTCACATAGAGAAAAATGACCCCCCACCTATTTCACTCTGTGCGATCGCGTTCAAAGGGGTGCGAACGCAATGACCAAAAAAATGACACACTAGATACAACAAAACCAACAAAACCTTTAAGTGCAAAAACTTCTCGTGGCCTATCCGAAACTCCCCCGAGCCCTCGAGGCTCTAAACAAAACATGCACGCAAGTCAAAACATTATACAGACTTGCTCGTGCGATCAAATCATGAAAATAAAATGCAAAACTATGAATTAAACCTCAAAACTCATCATTTTCCTCAATAACACTTAAAGTTCGTTATTTCTTAATCGTATGTCCGAATCACGTCAAATAAACTCTGTTTTTCACCAAATTTCACAGTTAACCTTTATATTCTATAACAAATTTGTACCGGGCTCTGGAACCAAAATACGGTCCCGATACCAATGGTTTCAAATATTAATTCTTTTCTTTATTTCATAAATATTTCAGCAAAATAATTTCTTTCAAAATTGATTTCTAAGGCTTGGGACCTCGGAATTCATTTCCAAGCATACGCCCGAGTCCCATATTTTACTATGGACCTCCCAGGATCGTCGGAACGTGGATCCGGATCTGTTTACTCAAAATGTTGACCAAAGTCAACTATAATCAAAAAAATTTACTCTAGAAATTACTATTTCTCATATTTTCACATAAAAGCTTTCCGGCTTCACGCCCGGAATGTGCACGTAAATCGAGGTATTTAAATTAATCTTTTTATGGCTATTAAGCCTAGAACGGAGTCTAAATTAATAGAATGACCCCTTGGGTCATCACAATCTCCACCTCTAAAATAAACTTTCGTCCTCGAACGGACATAGAAAAATTACTTGAATTGGCGAACAAGTGTGGATATCTACTCTGCATGTCTGACTCGGACTCCCAAGTAGCTGCCTCAACGGGCTAGCCTCTCCATTGCACCCGAACTGAAGGATAACTCTTAGATCTCAACTGACGAACCTGCCGGTCTAAAATGGCTACCGACTCCTCCTCATAAGTCAAGTCTTTGTCCAATTGGATAGAGCTGAAATCTAACACGTGGGACGGGTCACCATGATATTTCCAGAGCATAGATACGTGGAACACTGGATGAACTGAGGATAACCCTGGAGGCAACACGAATCTATAAGCTTCCTCCCCCACTCTATCAAGAATCTCAAATGGCCCGATATACCTAGGGATCAACTTACCTTTCTTTCCAAACCTCATAACACCTTTCATGGGAGATACACGAACCAATACTCTCTATCCAACCATGAATGCCATATCACGAACCTTATGATCGGCATAACTCTTTTGCCTATACTGATCTGCACGAAGTCTCTCCTGAATAACCTTGACCTTATCTAAGGCCTCCTAAACTAAGTCTGTGCCCAGTAATCGAGCCTCTCCTGGCTCAAACCATCCAATTGGCGATCTGCACCGTCAGTCTGAGGGTGAAATGTTGTACTCAACTCTACTCGGGTACCCAACTCACGCTGAATTTCCCTCCAAAAGTGAGAAGTAAACTGCGTACCCCGATCAGAAATGATAGACACAGGCACACCATGAAGGCGAACAATGTCTCGGATATATAACTCAGCCAATCGCTCTGAAGTATAAGTACTCGCCATTGGAATGAAATGCGCTGATTTAGTCAGCCTATCCACGATAACCCAAACTGCATCAAATTTCCTCTGAGTCTATGGGAGTCCAACAACGAAGTGCATAGTGATACGCTCCCACTTCCACTCAGGAATCTCTATCTGCTGAAGCAAACCACCAAGTCTCTGATGCTCATACTTTACCTGCTGACAATTTAAGCAACGAGCCACATACGCAACAATGTCCTTTTTCATCCTCCTCCACCAATAATACTGCCTCAAATCTTGGTACATTTTGGCTACCCCTGGGTGAATCGAATACTTAAAACTGTGAGCCTCCTCAAGGATCAACTCACGAAGGCCATCCACATTAGGCACACATATACGACCCTGCATCCTCAAGACACCATCATCTCCAACTCTAACCTTCTTGGCACTACCGCGTCGAACTGTGTCCCTAAGAACTATCAAATACGGGTCATCATTATGCCGCTCCCGGATACGCTCAATTAGAGAGACCGAGCGACCGTACAAGCTAGAACACTGCTGGGCGAAATATCCAATCTCACAAACTGATTAGCCAACGTCTGAATGTCTGAAGCTAGCGGTCTCTCACCGACTGGAATATACGCAAGGCTGCCCATACTTACCGCCTTCTTACTCAATGCATCGGCCACCACGTTGGCCTTCCCTAGATGATATAATATGGTGACATCATAATCCTTCAGCAACTCTAACCATCTCCGCTGCCTCAAATTTAGATCCTTTTACTTGAATAAGTACTGGAGACTACGATGGTCAGTAAAAACCTCACACGGCATGCCATAAAGATAGTGCCTCCAAATTTTCAATGCATGAACAATGGCTGCCAACTCTAAGTCATGAACAGGATAATTCATCTCATGGAATTTCAACTGCCGAAACCCATATGCAATCACCCCGCCATCCTGCATCAATACTGCTCCAAGTCCAACTCGGGAAGCGTCACAATACACCGTGAAAGAATCTAAATCCAATGGTAACACCAACATCGGTGCTGAAGTCAAGGTTGTCTTTAGCTTTTGAAATCTTGCCTCGCACTCATCTGACCATTTAAATGGGGCACCTTTCTGAGTTAATTTAGTCATCGAGGCTGCTATGAATGAGAACCCCTCCACAAAATGACGTTAGTAACCTGCCAAACCCAAGAAGTTTTTGATCTCCGTGGCTGTAGTGGGTCTAGGCTAGTCCTTGACTGCCTCTATCTTCTTAGGATCAACCTAAATACCCTCAGCTAATACGATATGACCCAAGAAGGCTACTGAATCTAACCAGAAGTCACATTTTGAAAACTTGGCATACAACTAATTATCTTTGAAAGTCTGGAGTGTTATACGGAGGTGATGCTCATGTTCTTCCTAACTGCGGGAGTATATAAGAATGTCATCAATGAACACGATCACTAAAGAGTCCAGATGGGGCTTGAAAACCCGATTCATCAAGTCCATAAAGGCTGCTGTAGCATTAGTCAGCCCAAAAGACATAACCAAAAATTTGTAGTGTCCATACCTCGTCCGAAAGGTTGTCTTAGGAACATCGGACGCCCTAATCTTAAGCTGATGATAGCTCGACCTCAAATCAATTTTCGAAAATACTCTAGCACCCTGAAGCTGATCAAATAGGTCATCAATTCTCAGCAACAAATACTTATTCTTGATAGTAACTTTGTTCAGCTGCCGGTAATCTATACACATCCTCATCGACCCATCTTTCTTCTATACAAAAACAACTGGTGCACCCCAAGGCGAGACACTAGGTCTAAACCCTTATCTAGAAAGTCTTGCAACTGATCTTTCAACTCCTTCAATTCTGGTGGGGCTATCCGATATGGAAGAATGGAAATGGGCTGAGTGCCCGGAGCCATATCAATAAAAAAATAAATATCCCTGTCGGGTGGCATACCCGGCAGGTCTGCAGGAAATACCTCGGGAAACTCACGAACAATAGGAACTCACTCTATGGAAGAAACCTCGGCATCGGAATCACGAATATGAGCCAAATAATCCAAACACCCCTTCTCCACCATGCGGCGCACCTTGGCATATGAAATCACCCGGCTAGGAGAATGACCAGGAGTCCCTTTCCATTCTAATCGAGGCAACCCCGACAATGCTAAAGTAACTGTCTTGGCATGACAGTCCAAGATGGCATAATAGGGCGACAACCAATCCATGCCCAATATAACATCAATATCAACCATTTCTAGAAGTAAAAGATCCACACTAGTTTCAAGACCTTCAATAACTACCACGCACGAACGATACACACGATCTACCACAATAGCATCCCCCACCGGTGTAGACACATAAACAGGAACACTCAAGGAATCACGGGGCACATTCAAAAAAGAGGCAAAAAAGGATGATACATAAGAATAAGTAGACCCCGGATCAAACAAAACTAAAGCATCTCTATCACAAACTTAGATGATACGTGTAATAACAGCCTCGGAGGACTCCGCCTCAGGCCTGGATGGAAATGCCTATAGTCGGGGCTGGGCCCCGCCACCCTGAACCACACCTCTAGGAGGACCTCCACATCTAGCAGGCTGACCTCCACCTCTAGCTATCTGACCTCAACCTCTAATGTTCTGACCCCTACCCCTTGCTGGTTGGGCAGATGGTGTTGCGGCTGGTGTCGAAACTATGGCACGAGAACCTTGGTACTGATGTTGATTACCTAGAAACTTCAGACAAGCTCTCCGAATATGCCCTTATTCACCACACTCAAAACACCCCTCCTGATATGAAGATTGACCATGACGAACAGCTGACCACGATAATAATTCTTCAAAGGAGGTGCTCTGATAGGGGCTAAAGGAGCATTGTAGGCTGGCTGAGCAGAAGGAGGCATATAAGAACCACGACCTCCGGAAGTACCATGTGAAGCCTGTAGTGCTGAATGGAATGGCCTCGAAGGATGGCCTCTGCTAAATGAAGTCCCGCCTCCAGATGAGGCACCACTGAAACCACTGGAATGGAAAAGTCTCTTGTCTGACCTCTGACCTCCCATCCCAAGAACTGACTCAACCCTCCTAGCTATATTAGCCACGTCCTGAAGAGAAATCTCGGTCCATGTCTCCTTGTCCATCTGCAACCTGATGGGCTGAGCAAGGCCCTCAATAAACTGTCTGACCCTCTCTCTCTCTCTCTGTGCGCAATAAGAGAATGGCATGTCTAGCCAAATCCACCAAACGAGTCTCATACTGGGTCACAGTCATGCTGCCCTGCTGAAGTCGCTCAAACTGACGACGTTTATCCTCTCGAGTAATAACAGGCAAGAAATTCTCCAAAAAGAGATGATAGAACTGATCCCAAGTCCGAGTAGGTGATCCAACTGGCTTAGTAAAAAAATAGTCCCTCCGCCATTTCTTGGCAGAACCAATAATCTGAAAAGCCGCAAAATCGACCCATTGGTCTCTAGAATACCCATATTACGCAGAACCTCATGACAAATATCCAGATATTCCTGAGGATCCTCTGAAGTCTCACCGCTGAAATGGACATAAAATAGCTTAATAAAACTGTCAAGTCTCCACGAAGCATCTGAGGACATGGCTGCTCCATTAACGGGCAGCACTGCGGCAATTGGCTGGATTACCCCAACCAGATTGGCTACTGGGGTCTGAACCTGAGGAGTTGTCTGAACCGGAGTGTGGGTAGTATGAGTCTGGACCTTTCCTCCAGCCTAAGATACGGCTGCTGCAACAGGGGATGTGCCAGTCTGGGCCACACTCTCCATCAGGCCCACTAAACGGACCAAAGCGTCCTGAAGAACCGGGGTAACAATAAACCCCTCGGGGACTTGAGTTGGTCCCGCTGGAACGGTCTGAGCTGGAACCCCCTCATTAATTGCGATCTGAGGTTCCAAAATTGGGGATGCTGCCTGAGCAATGGGCTGAGTCCTGCCCCTGCCTCGGCCGCTAGCACGGCCTCGACCTCTGCCCCTAGTAGGAGTTGCTGCTGCTGGAGGATTGGAATGCTGGTCAGTGGAAGATGAAGCATGTGTTCTCTCCATCTGCGAGAGAATAGAAAAAGTCAATAAATATTTGAGATACAAGAATCGCACGATAGAATAGAAAATAAAAATGGAGTTTTTTCCTAACTCAATAGCCTCCGAGAGATAAGTACAGACGTCTCCGTACCGATCCTTCAAACTCTACTAAGCTTGTTCGTGAATTGTGAGACCTAAGCAACCTAGAGCTCTGATACCAACTTGTCACGACCCAAATTTCCAACCGCAGGGATCTTGATGGAGCCTAACATCACACTCGCTAGGCAAGCCAATGTTAGAGTTAGATTGACTACTTTGCATTGATTATTCATTTAGACATATAAGATAAACTGAGTTTAGTGGTTTTCAATGAATAATTCCAAAGATGAAATGATAACACTTAAATAAACCAAACCACGAACTAATTATATAAATAACTCTAAAACTACCCCAGGCTCTGGTGTCACAATTCACGAACTAATAAAGAATACTACAATAAATGGGCTGAAAGAAATAATATATTGTTTTGAGAAAATATAAAGCAACCTCTACGAACTAGGAGAAGACTCTCAGGATCTGCGAACGCCGACAGATATACCTCGTGTCTCCGAATAAATGAATAGCTGCTCTAAAAAGCTCTACTACTGGCCGGTACCTGGATCTGCACAAAAGACTGCAGAGTGTAGTATTAGTACAACCGACCCCATGTACTGAGTAAGTGCCGAGCCTAACCTCGACGAAGTAGTGACGAGGCTACGGAGAGGCATTAACAATATAACATGTGCCAATAATAAATAATAAAGCAAGAAGAAAATCTAAAACAAGTAAATAATAATAACTGCAACAACAATTAAAATAATTTAGTCACCTTTTTCAGGAATCAACTATAACCAATTTTCAATTAAGTTTCCAAATTTCCAAACTTTAACTTTAAATAAAAGTAGTGAAAAATATGAAAAATAGTGAAGTAAAACATTAAGTTTTCAAATCTTTGTTTTCCTTGAAAAATCAGTAAAACATAAGTGTCCTCCCTTATTGCTCCTTGTTGCGGCGTGCAACCCGCTCCCACCTGTCCACCCTTATTGCTCCTCCCTAAATATATCACCCTTATTGCTCCTGTTGCGGCGTGCAACCCGATCCCACATGTCCACCCTTATCACTCCTTGTTGCGGCGTGCACCCTTCTCCCACCAGACATA
>MDKH01062098.1:0-23971 GCA_005239495.1 Nicotiana undulata | reverse complement strand
TTTCGCGAAGGCTGCCTTTTTATAGTTCTGCCCAGACATTTCCGCAACAGCGGTATATTTCCCACAACTGCGACTCCGCAGGCGCGACATTTTAACCACACCTGCGGAAGTCACTTAAACGCCCAGGCTCCGCGCCTGCGATCGCTTTACTGCAACGGCAGGCCCGCAGGGGCGACACATTTTCCGCGCTTGCGGCCCTTCGTTTAACGTCTGAAATCAAACCCGAGCCCCTCGGGACCCCAACCAAACTTACCAACATATCCTACATGGTTATTCAAACTTATTCGATCCATTAAAACACCACCAACAACAACATCCAATACCATAAATTCTCATCCAATTCAAGCCTATGATTCCCAAAAATTTCCGAAACACGCATTTGATCAAAAACTCAGCCAAACCATCTCCAAATGACCTAAAATTTTGCGGGCAAGTCCAAAATGACCTAACGAAGCTACAGCAACTCTCGGAATCCCATTCCGACCCCCGGATCAAAATCTCGCCTATCAACCGGAATTCGCCAAAATACTAACTTCGCCAATTCAAGCCTAATTCTACACCGGGCATCCTAAAAAGATTCTGAACACACTCCTAAGTCCCAAATCACCTAACGAAGCTATCCGAACCATAAAATCCGCATTTCGAGTTCGTTTACCAATAAGTCAACTCCGGGTTGACTTTTCCAACTCTAAAGCTCTTGATAGAGACTAAGTGTCTCAATCCACTCTATTTTCTCTCCGAACTCGAACCAACCAACCCCAATACTCCATGAACAGTCTAACCGAGCTACTACAAGACAGAAATAAAGGAATAGATGCGTATACTGCGTAACGACGGGCCGGGTCGTTACAAGAAGATAGTGAGGTGGCATGCCACGTGGCATCCACCTCACCCAGATGTCAGACCATATAGGATTTGGATTGCTATGGTAGAGCACCGTTAAAAATAAGAATATTTTTTATTTTTTACTAACAGGAGGGGTAGATTGAGACCTATAGTATAACGGAGGACATATGTGAATAATTTTTACTAGTATAAGGGTATATCTGACCCTTTTCCCTAAAATATATTGTGTACTATTTGTGAAGATAATTTAGCCAAGTCTATTGTATTTTTTGAGACCTTCTGGAAGTTTTATTTTTACTCTATTTTATTAATGTTATTTGCTTTTATTTAATTAATATAAAAATTAGAAAATAAATAAGAAAATTATTTATTTTAATATTTTTCTTCATATCAAATACACCTTTAGAATCACATTCCACATTTTAACAAAGAAGTGCTCTCACAAAACTAACCTTTGTGTGAGTGAATGTTGACTCAATTAGTTTGGGATCATGAAGACCAGAATTAAAAGTTATAAAAAGTGAGGGACCACTACTATACTTCTTCCAGTTTCCTTATGTCACTCTAGAGGAACCTAGACTCGCAACAAAAAAACAACTAAAACTCCTCTCCCTAAAATACATTCCATGTTATGTTTTTATTGGGTATCATTTTTTTCCATATCTAAATATTTATATTTCCGAGTGATATACTTGCATGCCGCTTGATCAGTAGTCCGTTCGAAAACTTGAGTTGATCTTGATTGGTGAATCAATTCTACTAGAACATAGGACAAACATTCATGAAATTTTTATATTCATATACCATATAGGAAACCTTATTACCCTCAATGTTTAAGGTTTGATTTAATTACATTTAGTATACCTAATTACCAATTCTATACCATAATGTGTTTTAACATTATAATTGATGCCGTGTGTATCCCTCCTTAATTAAAGGTACCGTATATCCCACCCCTCCCACGTTTCTCTCTCCCTCACCCTCACCCTCACCCACGTTTTACTCAAACAATGTTGATTCTTGTAGACAGGGATGAACATACGAATGACATGGCAGTAGCTTCATTCATCTCGGTCTTTGTGTTGTCAAACACTATTAAGAATGAACAAGATTCCTTTGGTAAAAATAATACTCCGTGGGACAAGTCCAACAATCAGGAAGTTCTCCTGAAAATTGGTTGTGTGACAAGTCAAGAGAAGTGAAGATTTGGGTGTATTATCACCATATTCACAAGAAAAGAATGGAAAAGCTGCTCATGCAAGTGAAGATAAGAGACATAGTCTTTCTCCGCGTTCCAATTCCCATTTTAATTGTAGCATAATTGGGATTTTCGACATAATTGCGTTTTTTGCAAAAGATTTGTAGAAGTTTTAGTCGTTTTTGATTTGTGAAAACAGAAAATAAAGCATCTACAATCAGAATATAAATAATCTACAATTTATCTACAAACTAGGTACATTGAATTTTAATATCCCAAATCCCATTCAATTGTAGCATAATTGAGATTTTCGACATAATTGCATTTTTTGCACAAGATTTGTAGAAGTTTTAGTTATTTTTTGATTTGTGAAAACATAAAACAAAGCATCTACAGTCAGAATACAAATAATCTACAATTTATCTACAAAATATCTACAAACTGGATACATTGAATTTTGATATCCCAAATCCCATTCAATTGTAACATAATTGGGATTTTCGACATAATTGTATTTTTTGCAGAAGATTTGTAGAAGTTTTAGTTAATTTTGATTTGTGAAAATAGAAAACAAAGCATCTACAATCAGAATACAAATAATCTACAATTTATCTATAAAATATCTACGAACTAGATACATTGAATTTTAATATCTCAATTCCCACTCAATTGTAGCATAATTGGGATTTTCGACATAATTGCATTTTTTGCAGAAGATTTATAAAAGTTTTAGTCTTTTGTTGATTTGTGAAAACAGAAAACAAAGCATCTACAATCAGAATACAAATAATCTATAATTTATCTACAAAAATATCTACAAACTGGGTACATTGAATTTTAATGTCCCAAATCCCATTCAATTGTAGCATAATTGGATTTTTTGACATAATTGCGTTTTTTGCAGAAGATTTGTAGAAGTTTTAGTCATTTTTGATTTGTGAAAACACAAAACAAAGCATCTACAATCAGAATACAAATAATCTATAATTTATCTACAAAAATATCTACAAACTGGGTACATTAAATTTTAATATCCCAATTCCCATTCGATTGTAGCTTAATTGGGATTTTCGATATAATTGCGTTTTTTGCAGAAGATTTGTAGAAATTTTAGTCATTTTTTATTTGTCAAATGATAAAATAATGTCGAAACAGAGTATACAGCAAAAATAGAATCGTACAATTTGAATAGAAAGAGACAAAAATTAATACAGCGTGATTTGCGTTTGAAAATATCTGAAATAATCTTTAATTCTCCAATATTAGCGCGCCTAAATAAAGAATTCTACTAATACAATAATTCCTTATTTAATGAAATATCTGGAAGAATATTTACTTCCATAATTATAGCGCGCCTAAATAGGAAGAATACAGCTCATATTATTCGGTATTTAATGAATGGTATTCTTTTTGTAGAAAATCTGTTAACAGGTCGGGTAAATTGCAAATCATGAACATTTTTGGTAATAAGGTTTCCTATATGGTATAGGAAGGAAAAAAATCCAACATTCATTCACTTTATTTGATTTGGACTATGAATCATTCTTGTGTTTAATGACTAGAAGATCCGGATTATTAAGCCCATTAAAAATTTTGAGGCCCAATGTCGAAGCATCGAGTCTCTGTCTTCAAGACAGTAAAACACTAATAAATTATTTGTATTATTTAATTTAAAGATAAAAAAATTATTTTAGTAAGTTTATTATTTGTATTAAAAATTAATAGTATTATATTTTTCTTTACGATATTAATTATATTAAGAAATGTAAATTTCAAATTATTATGAAACACTGATCAATAGTGACCAGACAAAACTGACCGATTTTGGTTGCTTAATCCAGTAATACATTAAATTTATGCTGATAAATTAATATACCAACTACAGCCGGTCGAAAAATCGAGAAATAAGATAATGTAAACTGAAAGCAAGTTTTCGATTGATATCGGTAGAAAAAACCTAATATTTTTATAATTTAACTATGATTTATATTTATTCACCTTTGACCAAAACATTTTACTAGACGAAAAAGGTCGTTAAATTGGAAAATAATTTTCAGGCTTAAATAACCGCCCGGTTTTAGTCGATAATTGACAAATTATTTAATTTACAAAAAATGCCCTAAAATGCCCTTTACTATATGAAATAGGACAGGCCAGCCCTTTGTTAAAATTTGGTCTCTACCCTCCCCTTGGCACGAAAAATGGGCTCGTATATGTCCTCCATCATTAACGGAAGACTCATAAATCCACATGGAATATAATTTTACATTTTAATCCAAAATCTAATTAAAAAAGGAACCTGGGTTTAAAAAATACATCCACTTGTCATGACGCAAATTCCAACTTTAGGGATCGTGATGTCGCCTAACATCACACTTGTTAGGCAAGCCAATGTTAGAATTCGATTAACTACTTTGCATTTATTATCCATTTAGACATAATAAAATAATCTAAAGTAAACTGAATCCATTGATTATTGACAAATAATTTTCAAAGGTAAAATAATAAACAATTGAATAAAACGAACCACGAACTAATTATATAAATAGATCTAGAACTACCACTGAGTCTGGTGTCACCATTCACGAACTACTAAAGAATACTACAAATATTAGGCTGAAAGAAATAGTGTAAATGTTCTGAATATAATAAAACAGCGTTTATGAAAATAGGAGAAGAATCTCGGGATCTGCGAAGGCCGGCAGATATACCTCGTATCTCCAAATAAATGGATGGATGCTCTAAAAATCTCTACGGCTGGCTAGTTCCTGAATCTGCACAAAAGACTGCAGAGTGTAGTATCAGTACAACCGACCCCATGTACTGAGTAAGTGCCGAGCCTAACCTCGACGAAGTAGTGACGAGGCTACGGTGGGGCATTAACAATATAACCTGTGACAATAATACATATAACAAAGCAAGAAGGATATCTAAAACAAGTAACTAATAACAACTGTAACAACAATCTAAAATAACTCAGTCTCCTTTTCCAAGTCTCAACTATAACCAATCCTCGAATAAATTTCCGAACTTTACTTTGAAATAACCACATGTACAAAATATGAGAAAATTCGTAGATTAAAACAAGTATTTCCAAATCTTCGTAATTAAAATCAGTAAAACATAATCATTCACCCGTATCACAATCATTTCTCCACCCTTATCATAATCAATTATCCACCCTTATCACATCCCCCTTATCACAATCAATTTGTATTTGTTTATCAGAAACTTTCACAATTTAGGTAAAGCCTTTCACAATACCTTTAACTCAACACTTGTAAACAGAAAACTATACTTCTCATAAACTCATCAATATTACCCACAAAAATGAAACCAACAAGAATATATATCATAAAACAATGCCAAACTGCTCAACCTTTCTATATCACAAGGGAACCGAATAAACACCCAATACTCTTCCAAAATAACCACAACATTATTTAATAACAAATTAATAAGGCCAAGTAGTCATAGAAATAATAATTAACATAGAACAATTAAGACAGAAATCAATTAAATTGGACACGGGGAATGGATCATGTTTAACGGACTATTTGGTGGTGCGTATATACTCGTCACCTTACCTATACACCACACACATGCATTTCACATAGCAAACAAGTGGGGATTCCTATTCCCTCAAGTCAAGGCTAAACCAAACACTTACCTCAATTTTGTAGGCCACTCACTACTCAATTACTGTTTTTCCTTTAGAATCTTGTTCTAACTTGCTCGAGTCTAATCATAAATAACTCAATATAATTAATTAAGGCTAAAGAAACTAACTTTATTTAAAATTATAATTTTTCCTAAGTTTTCTATAAAAAAAAGTGAAAACCTGACCCCGGACCCTCTTGGTCTAAACTCGGGGTTCGGACCAAATTACATTTACCCATTCACCCACGAACCCAAATATACAAGTAGTTTCGAAATCCGACCTCAATTCGATATAAAAATTCGATTTTTACATAATTCACTAATTCTACCCAAACCCTCAATTTTTTACCATGAAAAATCCTAGTTTTTGAATTAAAAGTGATGGAAAAATATAAGGAATTGAAAGAGTGAAGTTTAGAATTGATTATCTATGACTTGGGGCTGATACTTGGTGAAATAATTCATTCCTAGGGCTGTAAAGTTCAAAAATTTGAAGCAGAAAGAGTTCTGCCCGTTTTAAAATTGAGTTTTATAGGGCTGAGTAGTCGACCTTCGCACCTACGGTGCTTGGGTCGCACATGCGCTCCTGGAGGTGCGGAAGATGGGTCTCACCTGCGGAAATGACTTAGGTTGTTGAGAGCCGCACATGTGGAAAAATATCCGCTTCTGCGAGCCGCACCTGTGGAAAAATATCCGCTTATGCGGGACCGCACCTGCGGAGGAGGTGTCCGCATCTGCGAGGTGGCCGCACCTGCTGACCAGGGATGCGCACCTGCTATCTCGCGGGTGCGGGCACACCAGAACTAGTGCACCAACAGTGGTTTTTCAACTTTTAATACTCTGAAACCTACTCGAAACTCCCCGAGCCCTCGGGGCTCTAAACAAATCATGCACGCAAGTCTAAGAACATTATACGGACCTGCTCGTGCGATAAAATCATGAAAATTACATGTAAACCCATGAATTAAAATACGAGCCCGATACCAACGATTTCACACATTTATTCTTTTTTTATTTCATAAATATTTCAGTAAAGTAATTTCTTTCAAAAATTGATTTCTAAGGCTTGGGACCTTGGAATTCATTTCCGGGCATACGCCGAGTCCCATATTTTTCTGCGGACCTCCCGAGATCGTCGGAACACGGATTCGGGTCTGTTTACTCAAAATGTTGACCAAAGTCAACTATAATCAAATTTTAACTCTAGAAGTTACTATTTCTCATATTTTCACGTAAAAGCTTTCCGGCTTCACGCCCGGACTCCGCATGAAAATTGACTGTCCCAAATCTTGCATGAGGCTAAGCCATGCCTCTATATTTGCATGAGACTAAGCTCTATCTCAACCTTGCATGATGCTAAGCCCTGCCTCGCTATCTGCATAAGGCTAAGCACTACCTTCTATCTGCATGGGACTAAGCCTGTCCCAAATCTTGCATGAGGCTAAGCCCTGCCTTCATATTTTCCTGAGACTAAGCTTCGTCTCAACCTTGCATGAGGCTAAGCCCTGCCTTTTTATCTGCATAAGGCTAAGCACTGCCTTCTATCTGCATGAGGCTAAGCCTTGCCTCTCTATCTGCATAAGGCTAAGCTATGCCTTCACCTTGCATGAGACTAAGCCCTTACCCGAATTTTCGCGTGAGACTAAGATCTGTCTCAATCTTTACAGGGGACTAAGCCTTGTCCCGAATTTTTTCATGAGACTAAGCTCTGTCTCCGTCTTTGCACAAGGCTAAGCATTGCCTTTTATCTGCATGAGACTAAGCCATGTCTCAATCTTTGCATGGGACTAAGACCTGTCTCGAACCTTGCACGATACTAAGCATTGCCTTTTATCTGTATGAGACTAAGCCATGTCTCAACCTTTGCATGGGACTAAGCCATGTCCCGAACCTTGCACGAGACTAAGCATTGTCTCCCCTGCACTATCTATTTTCTCTTCTTTCGGGCTAAGCTCTACCCTCAACTTCATACAAGACTAAGCCTTGTCTTGTTGCTTCTAGCATCATGATTTTGCATTTCATGGGCTGAACCGTCGCCAACTTTTCCGAAGGCGTCATAGTCTGAAGGCGTCATCCTCATAGCCGGAAGACACCATGTCATGGTCTAGGGATTTCAAAATAAGAACTTAAGATTTGGGGGTCGAGTTGATGTCGGAATTTGGTAATTTTGGTATGGTTGGACTCATGGCTGAATGAGCGTTCATATTTGTAACTTTTTTCGGATTCCGAGACGTGGGCCCCACTGTTAATTTTTAGGTGTATTTTGGATTTAATTGGGAAATCTAGTATTTTCAAATGAAATTGATTCCTATAATTTGTGTTTACTGTATTGAATTAATTGTGACTAGATTTGAGGCATTCGAAGGCCGATTCGCGAGGCAACGGCTTATTGAAATAGAGAATTTGCACGGTTTGAGAGTAACTGTCACGACCCGAAATCCCACCTTTCATACCGTGACTGCGTCTAACGTTGAACCCGCTAGACAAGCCAACGTACACAACATTTTGACATCTATAAACAACGCAACAGTATTTAAGGCCATTAACCTTCAAACCTTTACTGGAATATCCTGAATCATGAACTTTCAACTTTTACTGAAACACCCCAAATCACTTCAAAAGTTTTACACCATAAAATTAATAATATTTCAAAACGCATAATGAAACGATAAAGACAACAATATCGCAAAATCCCAAAACCGGGGTGTCACAACCTCACGGACTATCTAAACCGAGTGCTAAATACAGAGTCTGAAAAGAAATATACAATTGTCTTGGAACTAAGAGAAAAATAAGACAATGAGGAATTCGAATGTAGGAGAGACAGCAAGGCCCACGAATGCCAGCGGGTATACCTTGAAGCTCTGGGTGGACTGAAGATGACTCTCTCAATGCGGTCCACTGGGTCCGGATGCGTGATCTGCACAACATTAAGAAGTGCAGTGTAGCATCAGTACAACCGACCCCATGTACTGAGTAAGTGTCGAGCCTAACCTCGGCCGAAGTAGTGACGAGGCTAGACTTGACAATAACGATAACATGTCTTAATCTACAGCAGGTAACATGGATAATACAAGACAAGAGATAAGCAAGCAATTAAGGGATACGGGAGCAGTAAAGGGGAAACAAGTGAAGTGAAGCAGTCTAATTGACAGATAGAAGTAAACAAGGGAGGCATTTAATACAATAGCCCACGAAGCAAGTATAAATATCAGAAAAGTAAACAATGGCACGGCATCACCCTTCGTGCTTTTACTCTCTTCCTCACAATGCAATGTAATCAAATTTCATGGCACGGCATCACCCTTCGTGCTTTACACTCTTCCTCACTATGCAATGAAATCAAGTATTATGACACGGCATCACCCTTCGTGCTTTACACTCTTCCTCACCAAACAATAACAGATAAATGGCAAGGAGTACAGCATAGTGGAAATAAGCAATTCAGAACACCCGGCAAGGGGGAAACATCAAGTAGTAACTCAAGAAATGCCCGGCAAGGGTCTCAGCTATAACCAATTACCTCAATCACGTACTCTACACTTGTATTACCATTCGTATCAACACTTCTCAAACTCAATAGCCAATACTTTCAATCAAGAATAAATTACCAAGTAAAGACAATCTCATAATATACTAAACATGGAAGAAATACTGCAATTTCTATCAAAATAGACTCACGGGCATGCTTGACACACATTGCATAGGTACTCGTCACCTCACCTATGCAATGAACATGATATTCACTTAGCACATAGCAAATAATACCTATTCCCTCACCAAAGTTAGGCAAGACACTTACCTCGGTCCAAAGTATAGCAATCAACCCTCTTAGACCGTCTTTCCTTTTGAATTCAACTCGGAACCACAATCTCTAGGCATAATTAACTTAAGTATATCAATAATAACTCAATAACACCATCCCATAGCCTAAATACACAATTCCTACCTTTCTTTCAAAATTTCCAAAATTCGACCCCGGGCCCACGTGGTCTAAACTCGAGGTTCGGACCAAAACCCGTTCACCCATAACCCCACGAGTTCAAATATATGATTAGTTTTAAGATTCGACCCCAAATTGAGGTTGAATCACCCAATTTTCCCAAAAACCTAACACTACCCAAAAACCCAATTTCTCACTTTGATTTCATGTTTTTAGGCCTAGAATCTAGTGATTAATGATGGAAAATGGAAGAAGACGATGTAGAAAATACTTACCCACGAGGCTATGGAGGAAGAATTGGCTTGGAGGTCCTCAATGGAGGTTGGGGGAAGAAGGAGGAGGCTGAAAATAATGAAATCCCGTGTAGAGTGTTCTATTTTTGGACTTAAAGAATAACTGGGTGATTTCCTTCATAGCGATCGCAAGAAGAGGGCTGCGATCGCAGAGAGCCTGATCCTAATTCACTGTGATCGCGGAAGAGGAGTCGCGATCGTGGAGCATAGCTTAGCTGACCCTATGCGATCGCAGGAAGAGGTTTGCAATCGCGGAACACTGGGGCGTCTCACAATGCGATCGCGGGTCGAAGGGATGCGATCGCGGAAGGGACCTGGACAGACCTCTGCGATCGCGGAGCAAGGGCTGCGATCACAGAGAAGAAAACACCAGACACCAGAAACCAGTCCAAAACACCAGATTTTTGATTCTTTAACACCCTGTTAGCTACTCGAAACTCACCGAGCCCTCGGGGCTCAAAACCAAAACCACACACAGCTCCCAAAACATCCTACGGACTTATTCAAGCTTTTAAATCACCAAAATATCATCAAAAACAAGGAATTAAACCTTAAAACTCATAGAATTTCCTCAAAACTTCATAAAGCGTAATTTGTTTCCAATTTTGATCCGAAACGCGTCATTTCAAGTCTATTTCACACCAAATTTCACAGATAAGTCACATAACATATAATAAACTTGTTCCGGGCTTCGAAACCATAATACGGGCCCGGTAACACGGTTTTCACATAATAATTCATTTTCAAAATTCTTTATTATTTTCAGAAAATAATTTTCTTTAAAAATTCATTTCTCGGGCTTGGGACCTCGGAATTCGCTTCCGGGAATACGCCCAAATCCCATATTTTCCTACGGACCCTCCGGGACCGTCGCATCACGGGTCAGGTCCGTTTACCAAAAATATTGACCAAAGTCAACTTTATTCAATTATTCAATTCAAAGTTCCATTTTTATCAAATTTTCACATAGAAGCTTCCCAGCTACATGCCCGGGTTGCGCACACATATCGAGGTGAGATTAACGGAGGCTTTCGGGGCCTGGGAACACAGATTTAGCTAGAATTACTTAGGATGACCTTTTGGGTCATCACAGTAACAGTTCTAACTTCTAAACTTGGTTCTGAGGGTATGAATCCCTGAATCTATGTGTTATATGAACTGTCTAGAGGTGACGCACATGCTAGGTGACGTGCGTGTGGGCATGCACCATAGAAATTATGGCTTAATTATTTTCGTGGAGTTGCATAACTAAATAATGATGTCATTATCCACATATCGTCTACTCGGTTAGAGAAATTGAACTGAGACTCGTATTAATGATCATGTTTAGGCTACGTACGAATATTTTGGGACCCACAAGGGTTGTATTGTTATTGAATTAATTGTTTTGAAAATTTAAATTTCATACTCAGTCATGTTCATCCAGTTGTGAGGATATTTATGGGATCGAGTTGCACGCCGCAGCATGCCATATTTTCTTTATATATATATATATATATATATATATATATATGGATTGGGGCCACACGCCATAGCAGGTTTTATAGGTTTTATCATTATATGGATCGGGGATGCATGCCGCAACATGCCTTATAAGCTTTATTTTTATGGGATCGGACTGCACGCTGCAGCAGGCCTAAATGGCTTATTATAGCGCTTGGGCTGAAGGATCCCCTCTGGAGTCTGTACCCCCCACAGTAAGCGCAGTTGATATTATGTTGAGTACGTGGGGTTTTCGTTATGTTGCATCACATATGACATGTACATTGGCATGTAGACGTAGAGATGTCATATTTCTCATATCATTCAGATTTAATTTATTTTTCATGTATTTAGTTTAACTATTGAACTTGAAAGCATGCCTACATTTCTATACTATTATTTTCTATGATTGAGTTGTAATTATTGAGCTCGTCAGTTTTTTCAACCCAAAGGTTAGTCTTGTTACTTATTGAGTATATTTGGTCGGTTGTACTCATACCACACTTTGCACTTTGTGCAGATCTAGGTACATCTGGATACGATGGTTGCTAGATATTGGAGATTTATCTGTTGGAGACTATCGAGGTAGCTATTTGGCGTCTGCAGACCTTGACTCTCTTCCCTTTCAGTTATTTGTGTTGTTCAATATTTTCAGACAGTGCTTTTATCAGTCATATTGTGTTGTCCTTTAGATACTTGTGTACTTAGTGATACTGGGTTTTGGGACTGTATTGTATAATGACAATATTTTGTATAAAAAAATTGTGGCATTTTAATCTTAAATTTATTTATTGTGTTTTCAAACTTAAAGGAATTTGTGGTTTATTAATATTATCCCCTTGCTTAGTATTAAGATAGGCGTCATCACAACAAGTGAGATTTTGGGCCGTGACAACAAAAATAGGGGAGCATTTGAGCCACATTTTGGCAAAAAAGGACTGCATTTTGGATAAATTAGGGAGGGTTGGAGATGCCCTCAAGTCAAGTTTTTTGCATTTTTCATGCAATCCGGTAGTTTGAATAGGTTTAAGAAGACTACAAACTTGTCATCAAATTCTTAGTCGTGAGCCACAACAAAACAATTAATCTAGTGGAATTTCAAAAGTGGTATTTGTGAAAGGTAGTGTGTACGCACACCTTACCTTTACTTTGTGCAGGTAAATAGGCTATTTTCGATAAACCCCGACTCATGCCAGCATAATCGCAAAAACAACAATGAAGAATTAGTCTTTGATCAATATAGGAGGTCAATATATAAACTTTGGAAAGATTCAATAATTTAAAATTGAAGAGAAATCTTTTCTATCCAAAAAATTGAATTGAAGAGAAATCTTCATCATATTCACTCTGATTTTTAAAGTGTATCTACAAATTCAATTACCTTTTCATTTAGTTATATGGATTGTTATATCATATTTTCACTTTCTATATCTAGAATCAAAAGCACAAGTTGATGAACTATGATGTATGTAAGAAGTTTTTTTTTATCATAAAAAACATACCTTATATTATATTACGTAGGAACATAGTTTTTGTTACAAGCCGTTGAAAATTGTCCACCCCTTGGTGGATGATCAGTAGCAATACATAGGTTTCCTAGAGACCTCATCATATTATATACCGAGATAGCTATTGTTTTTTTCAAAATATATTGCCCACACTTTTCCCTAAATACTTGTAAGGACACAAAAGAAGGTGGGCTTGCATGATATTTAGGCCTATCCAGAGCACACTGGCTGCAGGTTGCTTTGGTGGTTTCTTTTGCCAGTAGGTGCACCACCTGGTTTCCTTCACGAAAGCTATGTTGAAGCGGGGGGTCCTTCAGCTGGTGTATTGATGATCTGTAAGAGAAAACAGTGTTAGCACAAATTTTATGATTATTTATCAATGCATTAATGGTCTCAGTTGAATCAGTTTCAATTTTCAGTGGTAGGAGATTGAATTTTCTGGCCAGTTGTAGTCCTTCGTCGATGACTTGGAGTTCTCCATGAAGCGGTGAATTTGAAATGCTTTGTCTTTGAAAGCCTATCACCCAGTTTCCTTCATGGTCTCTGATTACTCCTCCTGTTCCTGCAATGCTTTTGTTATCTTTATATGCCCCGTCAATGTTAATATTGTAAAAATCTATTGCAGGGGCGTTCCATTTTATTGTTACGGCAATTGTATCCGCCATAGGGTTGTTGGGCGTGTTTAAAAGCATAAATTCTAGAGCAGATTTTTTAAAGTTTTGTAGCTTGGGGGATATATTGGTGTTATTTATGTTATTGTTATTCCTCGTAGTCCAGATGCCCCATAAACAAAAAGGGAATAAGACTTCCCAAGTAATAAGGTTTAGGTGATATGAAGGGTTTATGTCTTGTAGATAGGTGTAACGACCCGATCTGTCGTTATGTAAAACCTGCATTATAATTGTTTTTATTGACTTGTTATAGATTGGTTATACTGTATTTGATGTATTAGATTTGGTAGGCTTGAAATCGAATGGTTGTAGTGAGAGTTCAGTCATATAGCCTTTAAAAATAGCCTTAAAATGGGAAAAGTAAACTGAGAATCGACTTATTGGTAAATGACCTCAAAATGCGGATTTTATGGCTCGGATAGCTTTGTTAGGTGATTTGGAACTTAGGAGTGTATTCAGAATAATTTTGTGATGTCCGGTGTAGAATTAGGCTTGAATTGGCGAAAGTTAGTTTTGGCGATTTCCGATCAGCAGTGGAAAATAGGCTATCTGTGTCGGAATGGAATTCCGACAATTGGAACAGGTTCGTAATGTCATTTTGGATATGTCTGCAAAATTTTAGGTCAATCGGAGTTGTTTTGGATAGTTTCGGCATCATTGGTGGATTTTAGAAATATCAAAGTTCTTAGGCTTGAATCCGATGTAAATTTAGTGTTTTGACGTTAGTTTTGGTGTTTTGACGTTAGTTTTGGTGTTTCGAGAGTGCAACTAAGTTTGAATGATGTTATGAGATATGTTGGTAAGTTTAGTTGGGGTCCCGAGGGGCTCGAGATTGATTTTGGGTGATTAACGGACTCATTTGGACTTAAAGAGAATGCTGTTTTTGCTGGTGTTTTACATAGGTATTACCCTATGCGTTCGCGGAAGGTGCCTCGCATTCGCATAGGGGAATTATGGGAGCAGGGAATTTTGTGCAACGCGTTCGCGGTCCAGGAGGTGCGAACGCGGAGAGTTGTGAAAGGTAGCCATCGCGAACGCGGGCTAAGGGGTGCGTTCACGATGGCTACCTCTCACAACTCTCCGTGTTCGCACCTCCTGGACCGCGAATGCATTTCACAAAACTCCCTGCTCCCCTAATTCCCCTATGCGAACGCGAGGCACCTTCCGCGGACGCATAGGGTAAAATACCTGTGTAAAACACCAGCAAAAACAACATCCTCTTTAAGTCTAAATGAGTCCGTTAATCACCTAAAATCAATCCCGAGCCTCTCGAGACCCCAACCAAACTTACCAACATATCCCATAACATCATTCATACTTAGTTGCACTCTCAAAACACAAAAAACTAACGTCAAAACACCAAATTTACATTGGATTCAAGCCTAAGAACTTTGATATTTCTAAAACCCACCAATGATGCCGAAACCATCCAAAACAACTCCGATTGACCTGAAATTTTGCAGACATATCCAAGATGACATTACGAACTTGTTCCAACTGTCGGAATTCCATTCCGACCTCGATAGCCTATTTTCCACTGCCGACCGGAAATCGCCAAAACTAACTTTCACCAATTCAAGCCTAATTCTACACCGGACATCACAAAATTATTCTGAATACACTCCTAAGTTCCAAATCACCTAACGAAGCTATCCGAACCATAAAATCCGCATTCCGAGGTCATTTACAAATAAGTCAACTCTCAGTTGATTTTTCCCATTTTAAGGCTATTTTTAAAGGCTAAATGACTGAACTCTCACTACACCCATTCGATTTCAAGCCTACCAACTCTAATACATCAAATACAGTATAATCAATCTATAACAAGTCAATAAAAATAATTAAATGCAGGTTTTACGCAATGACAGACCGGGTAGTTACATTCTCCCCCACTTGAACACAATGTCATTTATGAATGTATACTCTCATCCAGCCACCCAATAGTGGTATCCTTTACCTAATCATCTGAAACTGCCGATGTTGTCTAAGAATTTCACATATGCAATTTCTCAACTCTACACCACATACCGCATACACTACGCCATCCTATGATAAGTATAAGAACTTCATGCTCCCTTCCTAGCCATAACAACTACGTACCCAATTAGACAAGACTTTCTATTGATCCTATCTAGAAGAAAAATCACTATACATCACATGGCCCTCACACCAGTATAAATATACATCTCTAACTGTGGTAGAAACCATCACAACCTCCCGAATCACATTTGTACAACACCAAACCGCTATGACTGAATCCTTCTAACTCAACCAAGCTACGCATGCCACCAAATTCCAAGAGAATAGCTAAGAAACACCTGTAGCAACTCATTACCTTATAAACACCCAAAGAACTAACCATATCCCTTATCATGCCAATCCGACGTGCTACCAAGTTGTCCTATTTATCCAAGTTCCTTCTGACTTACCTTCAAATTGATACTTCTTCTTTCCATAATACGCAATTCTTAATCCTGACTCACCGCTCGAAACCTGAGCATAAAAATATACAGTCGAAGGCTCATAAGACGTTGAATACTCTCTCAGATATCCCCAAAAGCACCACATTAGAAATACCTACCCTGAAGAGACTTCCTGCGAATTTAAAGTCATTACCTTCACTTTCCTTATACTGATGGATAGAATCCATGATAATGCAAATACACCACAAACTTTGACACCTTTCCCGTAAATCTCGGTTCTAGCCCTTCTCACACCTTGAAGATCCTCGATCTCTACAGATAACCTTGACTCCGTCTGAAACATTCTCAAACGTCATTTACTCTACGCAATTTCAATTCCACTAACCAAGTAAACAGAAAGACCTGACCCCGCTTGCAATCCACATACTAGGAAAATAATCCACACCATTGAAGCAACAAGCACACTCATACATTCCACATTCTTGAATTCTTATCGTGCGAATCCATTTATTCAGCCAAAAGCGTAACTCTTTCAATTCCTTTCATGTATTCGAATGCGCACGCGAGGCTTTAAAAAGCCGTTTCGCAACTCAATAGTCGCCTAAGTAAGGAATATATCTCCAAAGTTTCAACCTTTGCATTTGAAAACCCATGAAAGGGTGCATAATTCGGGGTTTCATACCCTCAGGACAGGATTTAAAGACATTACTTACCTCAAACTAGCCCGAATCTACTTCGCAATGCGTTTGACTTTCGAATCAACTTCCGGATGCTCCAAATCTACCAAGTTCAGATTTATATCATCAAATTATGCTCAAGGAATAAATTCCAATTGAAAAATATCGAATTTAGCTCAAAAATCCGAATTCGGTCAAAACCCGACCCCGGGACCGCGTCCCGAAACTCAGATATTTTTATACCAAAATGTTCTTCGTCCTCTCACGAGTCCATACATATAAAGAACACCAAAATTGGAGTTTGTTTGGCGTCTCAAATCGACCCCTAAAGGTCTCATAATCTCAAGCCCTAAACCCACCTTTTTCTACTGATTTTCATGAATTTAATACTGAGATTATGTTCTATAATCACACATAAACGAGTTTTACGGTCCAAAACACTTACCTCTATGAAGAACACTGATTTTCCTCTTCAAAAATCGCCTCAAGAGCTCTTTATCCGTACAAAAATGGTGTAAAAAGCGTTTAGGTCGCGGAAGGGTTTATTTAAAAATGCCCAGTTATTTATTCAGTGCGAACGCGGTTCCCCTCAAAACCCCAACAGAACTTACCAACATATCCCATAACATCATTCAAATTTATTTGCACTCTCAAAACACTAAAACTAACGTCGAAACACAAAATTTACATCGGATTAAAGCCTAAGAACTTTGATATTTTTAAAATCCACCAATGATGCTGAAACTATCCAAAACAACTCCGATTGACCTGAAATTTTGCAGACATATCCAAAAGTGCATTACGAACCTGTTCCAACTGTAAGAATTCCATTCTGACCCCGATAGCCTATTTTCCACTGCCGACCGGAAATTGCCAAAACTAACTTTCGCCAATTCAAGCCTAATTCTACACCGGTTATCACAAAATTATTCTGAACACACTCCTAAGTCCCAAATCACCTAACGAAGCTATCCGAGCCATAAAATCTGCATTCCGAGGTCGTTTACTAATATGTCAACTCTCAGTTGACTTTTCCCATTTTAAGGTTATTTTTAAATGCTAAATGACTGAACTCTCACTACAACCATTCGATTTCAAGCCTACCAACTCTAATACATCAAATACAGTATAACCAATTTATAACAAGTCACTAACAACAATTATAATGCAGTTTTTATGTAACGACAGACCGGGTCGTTACAATAGGTGATCCAATTGTTTTTATCATTAATATTGTTAATGTCAATGTTGAGACATCTCCATATCCCTTTCACGTTAGGGCATTCCAAGAAGATGTGGGTAATAATTTCTGCTTCCTTTCGACAAACGGGGCATGTTGGGTCGATATTCATACCCAAGTGGTGTAAATATTTTCTCCATGGAATTTTTTTATGAACACATTGCCAAATGAAGAATCTTATTTTGTTGGGACATCGTAGTTTCCATATGAACGTCCTTGATGACAATTGCGAGGACCCTGCCCCGAAGATACACCACTATAAGCTGGGCGAACTAGCTGCGGAGGTCTAAATGGACGACCTTTGTTGTGCTAAAACTCCCCTCTAGAAGAGGCACAACTGAAGTTACCTGCTCCCCGAGGCCTCTTGACCTCCCTCTCCTCACGATCCTGCCTACGAACCGACTCAATGTCCCGATTAATGTCAACAACCTGCACAAATGCGTCTCCAGGCACTCTCTCTCTGGTCATCAAGATCTGAAGCTGATAAGTAAGACCATCTACAAACCTCCTAATCCTTTCTCTATCAGTAGGGACAATCTTAGAAGCATGTCTAGCCAACTCGAAAAACCTCATCTCGTACTGAGTAACTGACAACTCTCCCTGACTCAACTACTCAAACTGCCTGCGCTACTCCTCTCTGTGGGACTGAGGAACATATTTCTCCAAAAAGATTGTGGAGAAGTGTTGCCAGGTGAGAGGTGCTGAACCAACCGGCCTACGCCTCTCGAATGACTCCCACCAAGTAAAGGCAGCACCATCAAACTGAAATGTAGAAAATGAGACCCCACTGGTCTCCAAAATACCCGCAGTACGTAGTATCCTCTGGCATTTATCAAGAAAACCTTGGGCATCCTCATCCTCTGTACCGCTGAAAGTTGGAGACTTAAGCCTGCTGAACCTCTCCAGTCTACGTTGCTCATCCTCGAGCGTAGCTGGAACCACAAAATCTTGGACTGGGACAACCGGCTGAGCTGGGTCTACCCCAAGTGTCTGAATACCCTGTACAGCCTGCTCAGGTGTCTAGGTAGCTGGAGTTTGATTGCCTCCCCCGGCCTGAGCTGCAGTGGCAGTAGTGGACATAGAAACTGCCTGAGCTAAGCTGGAATAAACCATCAATATCTAAGCCAGGGTCTCCTGAAGACCCAGAATAACAATAGGCAATGCCGGTGCCTGAGCCTGTCCCGCTGGAGCACCATCAGCGGGAACCTGATCGTGAACGATAGGGGGTCCTGTGGTACTACCCCAGTTGCTGCATGGGCTGGTCCCCTACCTATACCATGGCCTCGACCTCTTGTGGGTCTGGCTGGTGTCTGGTCACCCTGATCGGTATTGCGTGTCCTCACCATGTGTGAGAGAATGAAACAACATGAGTTTAGATTTCAAGAATCAGTAGATTGGCACGAAAGAGCTCAAGAAAATAGAGATGTTTGCTAAAAGTTCTACAACCTCTCGAAGATAAGTACAGACGTCTCCGTACCGATCCGCAAGACTCTACTAAATCTGCTCATGACTGTTGAGTCCTATGTAACCTAGTGCTCTGATACCAACTTGTCACGACCCCAAATCCTAACAAGCCATGATGGAGCCTATCGTGGAACTAGGCTAGCCAGCCATCACCTTACTACGCATTTGTTCAATTATAAGAGTTCACAATCTAATAATAAGAATGCAACCAAGCATAGAATAGTGTAATTTAGCCTTAGCGTCCCAATAATAGTCTAAACAAACCTAAACAAAACCTCCCAAGACTGGAGTCAATAGTCATGAGCATATAAGAATAGATAAATCTAACTCCACTAAAACGATAATATATTTATCTGAATCAAGTGCTGAAAACTTAATAAGGAAGGGGGGTGGAGAAGTTGTGGACGCTGAACAGCTACCTCGAAATCCCGTGAATCTGAAACTACAAGTAAGGACAACTACTGCTCCAGACCGTCACCTGAATCTGTGCACAGAGGCACAAGGAGTCTTTATGAGTACGCCAACTCAGTAGTAATGAAAATAAATCACAGTCTTAGAATTATAAAACACAGAGTACAGATACACAATTCCACAAAACCAGTATAACACCAAGTCACCATGTAGTATTCATCAATTAATAAGTTCGAAATCAGTTTCCAGAAATCCTTTGAAAACAAGTGCAATATCAGTATATCTCAGTAAAACCAGTTTGAAAACAAAGTAAATCATAGTTCAAAAACTTAGTAAAATCATCATAAATCTGCCCCTCTGGCCAAAATCAATTCTTGTAACAGTTGCCCCTCAGGAATTCTCTCAATCACTAAGTATCAATCATCACTCAGTATCAGCCCCGCGGGAAATCATCATCACTCAATAGGTACCTGCTCTCACTGGGGGTGTGCACAAACTCCGGAGGGGCCCCTACAACCCAAGCGCTATAACAACATAAGGCCTGAAAGCCTCGTCACCTCTCTCATAAGGCCTGAAAGCCTCGTCACCTCTCTTATAAGGCCTGAAAGCCTCCCCACCTCTCTCATAAGGCCACTCACCTCTCTCATAAGGCCTGAAAGCCTCCTCACATCTCTAATAAGGCCTGAAAGCCTCCTCACAATATAGGCCTGAAAGCCTCACTCAGTCAGACACTCTCCATTTGCCCTTAGGCCATAACATACCGGGTTCTCAACCCAAAATAGTATTTTATTTTTCAATAAACAGTATCAAAATACTCTGAGTGTCAAAATAATTTATCAAGAAAAGACTGAGTGTAAAATCATAGCATATTAGTGAGGAAAATATAGTAAACATAACCCTCAAAGGGAAAACAAATCGGCACTAGGCCCCAAACACGGCTTACAGCCCAAATCATATCATAATAAAATAATACTAATTAAGCATAGGCTTAAAAGTCGGTTTAGAAACTCAATAGTCGCCCAAATACGGAAGATATTTCCAAGGTTCCAACCTTTTCATTTCAAAACCCGTGAAAGGGTGCATAGTCCGGGGTTTCATACCCTCATGACAGGATTTAAAGACATTACTTACCTCAAAACTAGCCCGAAACTACTTCGCAATGCGTTTGCCTTTCGAATCAACTTCCGGGTGCTTCAAATCTACCAAGTTCAGATTTTTATCATCAAATTATGTTCAAGGAATAAATTCCAATTGAAAAATATCGAATTTAGCTCAAAAATCTGAATTCGGTCAAAACTCGACCCCCGGGCCCGCGTACCGAAACTCAGAAATGTTTATACCAAAATGTTTTTCGTCCTCTCACGAGTCCGTACATATAAAGAACACCAAAATCGGAGTCCGTTTGACCCCTCAAATCGACCCTTAAAGGTCTCATACTCTCAAGCCCTAACTCCCCAATTTTCTACTGATTTTCATGAATTTAATACTGGGATTATGTTCTATAATCACCCATAATTGAGTTTTAATGATCAAAATACTTACCTCTCTGAATAACATTGATTTCCCTCTTCAAAAATCGCCTCAAGAGCTCTCTATCTGTACTAAAATGGTGTAAAAAGGGTTTAAGTCGCGGAGGGTTTAATTTATATTTTGCCCAAGGTTTCTGCAGCTGAGACCCACTTAACCGCACCTGCGACCCACTTCCTGCAACTGCGAGCCCGCACCAGCGGTCAAACTTACCCAGGTGCGGTTACACCAGCACCAACAGTTGTATCGCTGCAATTTCCAAGTTCAAACCTTCGTTAAGCACTCGAATTAAATCCCGAGCCCCTCGGGACCCTAACCAACTATACCAACACATCACATATGATCATTCAAACTTAGTTTCACTCTCAAAACACTAAAATTAACATTAAAATACCAAAATCACATCGGATTCAAACCTAAGAACATTCAAATTTATAAAATCCACCAACGATGCCGAAACTATCCAAAACAACTCCGATTGAACTAAAATTTTGCAGACATATCCAAATGATATTACAAACCTGCTCCAACTTTCAGAAGTCCATTCCGACCCCGATAGGCTATTTTCCACTACCGACCGGAAATGGTGTAAAAAGGGTTTAAGTCGCGGAGGGTTTAATTTATATTTTGCCCAAGGTTTCTGCAGCTGAGACCCACTTAACCGCACCTGCGACCCACTTCCTGCAACTGCGAGCCCGCACCAGCGGTCAAACTTACCCAGGTGCGGTTACACCAGCACCAACAGTTGTATCGCTGCAATTTCCAAGTTCAAACCTTCGTTAAGCACTCGAATTAAATCCCGAGCCCCTCGGGACCCTAACCAACTATACCAACACATCACATATGATCATTCAAACTTAGTTTCACTCTCAAAACACTAAAATTAACATTAAAATACCAAAATCACATCGGATTCAAACCTAAGAACATTCAAATTTATAAAATCCACCAACGATGCCGAAACTATCCAAAACAACTCCGATTGAACTAAAATTTTGCAGACATATCCAAATGATATTACAAACCTGCTCCAACTTTCAGAAGTCCATTCCGACCCCGATAGGCTATTTTCCACTACCGACCGGAAATCGCTAAAAATTACTTTCGCCAATTCAAGCCTACTTCTACACTGACATCACAAAATTATTCTGAACACACTCCTAAGTCCCAAATCACCTAAGAAAGTTATCTGAGCCATAAAATACGCATTCCGGGGTCGTTTACCAATAAGTCAACTCTCAGTTGACTTTTCCAACTTCAAGGCTATTTTTAAAGACTAAGTGACTAAACTCTCATTACAATCACTTTGATTTCAAGCCTACTAACTCTAACAAATCAATAATAGTATAATCAATCTATATCAATTCAATCACAGTAATTATAATGCAGATTCTACGTAATAACAGAGCGGGTCGTTACAATTGTTTGCCATTATTCGAGTGGTTGGAACAATTCTTTGTAGGTGAATTAGACGGTATCTCCGTCTGATGGATGTTGGTAGTCTGGGCATTATATGGTGTTGGGGTGGTTTTTATAGGAGGGAGTATGACAGTAGAGATTTGGAAATCTGATGAAAGGTTCTCAATAATTAGAGGATCTTTATGCATGTCTTTATAGTGGTGTAGCGTAATATCTTTATGAATTTGTTGAGTCTGATTTTGGTTAACGTGGCTGTCAGATGTGTCCATTTGTTAAGAGATATTGTTTCGTGGCGCCATGTGTCTTGAGTTTGAGGATCCATGCAAAGAGTAATCTTGCATGCAGTAGGTTAAGGTAGTATTAGGGGTAGGGGTTTGAGTGTGGTGTGGGGTTGTGGAGGATGGGTGATTGGTTATAGGGTAATTATGGGGTGGGGCGTGCAAGACAGGGTACTGGGTTGGGGGTCGTGATTTGGGGAGGGGGATTCGATTAGGAGGTGTAACCTTGTTTGGTATTAGCCGGTTTTCTAAAACCAGTGGTAATATTATTGTTATTTTTGTTATTAGGAGAAAATTTATTTTTAATTAATTTTTTTGGATCGTTTGAGATTGTGTCCAGTTCCATGCCTTCTTCCACCAGGGTGGAGAATTGGTTTTTAGATTTTAGTTTTGTTTCATGATCATGTTCTTGGTCTATTAGAGTTTTTTTTTTGAAGGTTTTGTCAGAGCTTTATCTTTGTACATAAATTTCTGGGACGAGAGGTACTTACGTGTACTAGCATCGTAGATATTAACGTCTATACCTGATCCTGGGGTGTTCTTGACTGTGTTGTTTGTTTTTGCTGGCAATTTTTTCCTTCCTCTGTAAAAAGAGCTTGTCTTCCATACTTCTTCCTTCTTATCTAGTGTCGTATCATATGTTTGGTTGTTTGTATTTTGCAATGTTGTCGTTGTTTCTGTTTCTGTTTGTTTGGTTGTGTTGCACCGTCCCTTGTTGTGTCCAAGATATCCACAAGTTTTGCACAGTATTTTTTCTGCTTCATAGTGTATAGGCTGCCTATGGGTTCCAATCACTATGTATGATTTCACTGGCTTATCCAAGGGAAGCTCGACACACAGACAAGCGTATCTACCCCTCAAGGCTGCCGATAGGGCTGTTCATTTGGATCGGATATCCGAAATCCGAACCGATCCATTCAATTTCGGATTT
>ML256256.1:90453-145582 GCA_005239495.1 Nicotiana undulata | reverse complement strand
CCGCGATCGCGGTCAACGCCCCGCGATCGCACAGTGTTCCTCGCCTTGACCTCCGCGATCGCATCTCAAGACACGCGACCGCACAACATTTCCACATACGCGCGCTATTTTTCCCTGTGCGATCGCGCAAACACACCTGCGACCGCACTGCCTATCCCCTCTATGCTCCGCGATCACACCTACACATCTGCGATCGCACAGAACAAACTTCGCCTGCCCCAATTTAACCCTCTGCGATCGCACTACTTCTCCTGCGATCGCAGTGAACAAAATCACTGTGCAAAAACACCAGAAAACCAGCAATTGTTCTAAGTCCAAATGAGTCCGTTAATCATCCGAAATCAATCCCGAGCTCCTCGGGACCCCAACCAAACTTACCAACATATCCCATAACATCATTAAAACTTAGTTGCACTCTCAAAACACCAAAACTAGCATAAAAACACCAAATTTACATCGAATTCAAGCCTAAGAACTTTGAAACTCCTAAAATTCACCAATAATGCCGAAACTATCCAAATCAACTCTGATTGACCTGAAATTTTGCGGACAAGTCCAAAATGACATTACTAACCTGCTCCAACTGTTGGAATTCCATTTCGACCTCGATAGCCTATTTTTCACTGCCGTCCGAAAATCGTCAAAAACTAACTTTCGCCAATTCAAGCCTAATTCTACACCGGACATCACAAAAATATTCTGGACNTTTACCAATAAGTCAACTCTTAGTTGACTTTTCCCATTTTAAGGCTATTTTTAAGGACTAAGTGCCTGAGTTCTCATTTAAGCATTCCGATTTCAAGCCTATCAACTCTAACACATTAATAATAGAATAACCAATCTATAATAAGTCAATAACAACAATTAAAATGCAGGTTTCACGTAACGACAGACCGGTAGTTACATAAAATTAAGACCAAGCCTTCTTTAATCTTGGGTTTTCACCCAAATTTCTCTGCTCCTATAGAGTCATCAACTACCTACTAAGGGTAACCTGAAGTTGTGCCCTCGTCCAAATTCTCAGCATTGAAAGAAGATCTATTTTAATAGAATAAATGAATAAGCGGGTAAATAGTTTGGGCCGTATGGGTAGGAGTAATAAATAGTTTTAGCCTGAGCATTAAAAGGTAAATAGTTTGAAATTAATAGGTATAAAGTGAGATTTTCTTTAGATTTATTAAGGGTAATGCTAAGGAAGGGAGGTCCTTGTTTAAAAATAAATCCTAACCAATTCGGGTTTAGGCGTTACATACCAGAAGCGTATGATCCTATTTTTCAAGGTTTTCCTTGGACAACAGTTAGAAATAATATTTGCGATGATGAAGTAAACGAAGACTTGCTGAAATATTGGAAGAAAAAAAAATTTGGCCTTGAAGAAATAATTCAAGAAAACGATGATGCCTAGGACTGTGCATAATTTTGTTAATACCGAATTACTGTACCGAAATCGAAAATTTTGATATTTGGTATTCGATATTTTGGTAATCGATATGGTATTTGGTTTAAGTTTTAAAAACAATTTGGTATTAGGAATGACATTTGGTATTTGAAAATAAGACCCGAAAACCGATTCTGTACCGAAATATATATTACGTATACAATATACATATTATTAATATAACATAAATATAAAAAATCTAAAATTTTACTTTCCTTTATCTTATAAGTTCATCAATTAACTCTAAGTAAGTAACAAGACATTCTAATGATTCTCTCTTCGGGTTGATATTTGCTGGTTTTGGACAAAACTTTTGTCAACAAACGTTTTTAGTTTTGTGCTTTTGAGTGTTTTAATTAAAAAATATTACAGTATATGACTCTATGCACTAGTTAGTATTCAAACAGAATAAATCGAAGTTACCAAACTGAATAAACCGAAAGGAGAAAAATCGAACCATACCGAATTTAATTAGGTACAGTATTAGTATAGCAATTTAAGAAACCGAATACCAAAAATACCGAACCGAAATATCTAAATACCGTACCGTACCGACCAACGAACACCCCTAATGATGCATATAGTGAAATACTATCTAACGGAGACAGCATGGACACAAAAGAACAAGTGATATTAATTTCAAGCGAATAACTAACAGAAGTTATTGAAAACTTCCGTAAATTGTAATTTTATTTTTATAAGTATTGAAATAAAAGTATTGAATTTTTTTCATCTGTTAAAGTTTGTTTGTATTTTATTAAAAATATAATTTTTTTAATTTAAAATTACCCTTATGTATCGGTACCGTGCCTTTAAGTACCGCACCCTTAGGTCCGGCAGGGCTACTTGTAGGGTACCAGGGAAAGCACCCTCATCCCTTAAGACAAGTACCACTAAAGAACTCTTTTTTATCCTTTTAACTCTTTAAGAATCCAGTATCCTCTCCTTAGACATTTTTAGGTAGAAATAAGATTGCATACATAATACTCTTCACAGATTTTACTTGTGAATGCACACGTAATGCTTTTTGCAGGCTTTACTCGTAAAAATATTGTCAATACACTAGATTTGTTGGTGATGTTGTTGTGCAAAAGGCAAAAAACAAAAGGACCAAAAAGAAGTGCGTATAGATGGCAATAACAGTAGGTATATATATCAGAAACCAAAAGTGGGGGACTAAAATAACTACAGCCACTTATGAAATGCTGCTGCTCTCTTCTTCTATCCCCTTGAGTTGGGGGATTTTCTGTCCCTCTCAAGTTTCTCTCAACTGCAGTTCCGGACTCCCTTTTAATCACTCAAAATTACAAATTTCTCTGAGATTCTCAGCTTTTAAAACCAGAGCAACCTTTGACCAAAATTCTCAACCTTCCATTCTTATTCAAGAAGAGGAAAACAAACAACCCAACCAGGTACCTTTCTCCTTTTCTTTTATATTTTTACTTTACAGTGTGGGATATTACTGGATATGTTATTGTTGTTGTTGATTTTAAGCCAGTGGGTGCCGAGTATTCCTTTACTAAAAGGATTTGAACTCAGTAATAAATGATTGTTCCGAAAAAGTTACTCCCTCCATTCCAATTATGCCAAACAAAAGGTTGCCACATTTTATATTTAGACAAAAATAATTAACTTTAAACTTTTCGTTTTACCTTTAATTAGAAATTTTTATGGTCACACAAATATTATATCATATTTAAATTTTATAGCTACACAAAATGAGGTCACATATTTAAGAACATTAGTTTCAAAAGGAGTATACCGTTGAGTTGGGTACGAGGTAGGCTCACATCATGGGCGTATCTAAGTCTTAGGGTATGGGTTCACATGTACTCCTCTCCCTAAACCATGTATAATAATGTTATATTTGTTGAAAATTACTTAATTGTATGTGCTTAAACCCATGCTCAAAGACTCCTATGGTACAATAATCGTTGGGTGCACCTCTACGAGTGAAATTGGTGGTTCAAATACCACTCCGGACGGTCTTGTTTTCGGCACGAAGTATTGATATATACGTCAAAATCACTAAAATTTTAAAAAGAACATAATTTTGAACCTATAATTTCAAAAGTGTGGTGGGCACATGGTAGATACTAGAGTTAAACTCGTCAAATATAAATTCTAAATCCGCATCTTCACAATAGTGCACCCATCCTCTTGAAATGCCAGATCCGCCTCTGGCTCACATCAGCTAGCTGTTGCCTTTTTGTAGCTTAATTAATTTTCTAAAGCTCCTTTTTTAACACCACCCTTTTGCTGATTAGTATATTCAAATTTATCAACTGAATTACTGTGAGCAATCTGGATAATAATTCTTACTCGGTACTTACTTTTGTATGAATTTATGCTGGTAAAACTTTGTGTAGGAAGTTGAAGAGAGTGTAAGAGTACTGAAAAATGCTGCAAAAACAAGAAAGGTTACAGCAGAGGAGATAATGGCTGCTTTCTCTGTGATTGAGAAAGCAAAAATCGATTCTTCAAAGTTTCTTGAAACTCTTGGTGGAACCAAATCTCCGGGGAGGACGTGGATGCTCATTTTTACAGCTGAGGTTTGTAAATGCATTTTGTTTTCTTTCTCTTTCTGTGCTTCGTTAAGTTGCCTATATATATATTGTCCAAATTTTCATCGTAATGTCGAAGCCTTATTATTATTATTGCAGAAAGGTTTAGAACGAGGTAGATATTTCCCAATTACAGCCGTTCAGAGATTTGATGCAGCTGTAAGCTTTACTTCTTCTCTTCTGTTATCTGTCTTTTAATGTTGATGAAGGCGATTACTCTTAATGTTGAAGGTAAAACAAGAGAATTTTACATCTGAAAATGTTCAAATGACGACTTAGAGTAAGGATTCATATGACCTTTTGAAGAAGAGCTAAATTCTACTCTTAACGGGGTGATCTAACGTTGTTGTTTTTTCTTTTTCTTCCGATTCTTGTGTCATGTAATGGTTGGTATAGATCAGAATTACACTTTCATTTATGAAAGCTTCCAAATAAAAAGATTCTTATCTTTGTATAACTTAAGCATTTACTATGGAAGGGATGATTAGATCAAATGACTTATCACATGGTTGAGAGCGGTGGGTGCTAGAGCGATCAACTTCAATAATAGATCCTTTTGTTTCTTATCATGTAAACTTTTAGATGAGATAAAATCAAATAATTTAATCTCATAAACCTATTTTGTTAACCAATTTTCCCATTTCTGATTTGTATATCCAGTGTCCTCTTCTTCTTATTACCCTTCCTGAGCCGAGGGTCTATTGGAAACAGCCTCTCTACTTGCATTAAGTAGGGGTAAGGTCTGCGTACAGACTAACCTCCCAAGACCCCACCTGTTGGGAACGTACTGAGTTTGTTGTTATTGTTGTTGTTGTTGTATATCCGGTGTACAATTTGTTATACTAGGGATTTTCTGCAAAAGAAAATGATAGAGAACACTTCCCTGCTCATTATAACTGAAAAGACTACAAAGAGAAGGGAAAAAAGAAGAAGATAAAGGAGAACAATTGCATACCTACTGCTATTCATAATATTTATTGGTGCTGTATAAGCAACCTTAATTCTCTCTTTAAAATGTCTGTTTTCTTTAGTTGTTTAGATGAAGAACTCCAATTTCAATACAGAGTATAGATGCTTTCTTCTTTCAATCGCAAGATGAATAATATGTTTGAACGAATTATAGGCAAAGAGGATCGAAAATGGTGTTTTCTTGGGGCCTCTTGGATTCTTGACATTTGAAGGGAGGTTTTCATGGAAGAATAGGATTCTTGCTTTCGTATTTGAGCAGCTTCGGATAAAAATTGGACCATTGAATCCCTTTAATATCAGTATTAAGGGAAAAGATGAAAGAGAGCCGAGCAATAAGGATAAGGATCCATTTTTCATCTGGTTTTACATAGACGAGGAAATAGCTGTTGCTCGAGGGCGGAGTGGAGGGACAGCTTTCTGGGTCCGTTGTCGGCGTGTTGGCTATTCCTAAAAGCTTTCGTATGTATGTATGTATGTATACTTTGACTTTCCCAATGCACATGACATTGGATCGAAATACTATACTGATGAAATTGTGTAGTGTAAGCTATATCCTATATGTAAAGGAATTAGGAGAGAAATTTGTCAATGTTTATAAAAAGCCTTCATCTCCTTCACCGTTTCAAATTTTTCCACTTATGTTTAGTATACAGTCTTATTCTCAGAATGAACAAGTCTCTGGAAACTAGATTACATGGGTATAGAATAAGCTTCTTATTTGCATATATTCTTTGACTGTAGAAATAATGCTGTTGCAGAATCAAATGATTCAGAGGTGTTATTGATGATGTTTGTTTAGTCAGTATCTTCGGTGGCCTCGGTTTTATATTGTTCTCATTAGGGCTGTTCATTTGGATCGGATATCTGAAATCCGAACCGATTCGTTCAATTTCGGATTTCGGCTTGGATCAGATTTCGGATTGTGTTTATTAAAATTTCGGATTTCGGATTGGTATAATTTTAATACGATCCAATCCGATCCGATCTGAAATCCGAAATTATTAGGGCATGTATAAATACTACTACTTTAATTCAGATAATTAGTACCTCCTTTACATTTTCCTCCAAGTTATTACCTTTATAATTGATGGATTTAGCTATATTGATCACCATAGTACTCTAATAATTGCATAAACAAGAATTTTTCTTACTGTATTGCCTCTTTTACAAAGAAAATATACATATGAGTTTGCAACTTTGAGGCATAATAATCCGATCCGAATTCCGAAAATCCGATCCGATCCAAACTTTAAAATCCGATCCGATCCGATATTAATTCGGATCAGATTCGGATTGCATTTTCTAGGATCCGAAATTCGAAAATCCGATCCGATCCATGCACAGCGCTAGTTCTCATCATCTGCTCTTGATGTTGCAAATGGGAGGGATTATTATATGAAGGTCTTACAGAGATATATGTAGCAGTAACTTCAATATAAAACCATTGTCAGTATAAAGCTTGATTATCCTTTCAAGTGCAGCGAAACAAATCCCATTTCAATGAAGTATAGACCAATGATGTCTGATTTTGTCTTTTGAGAGCTTAGTACATTTAACTAACCAAAATAAGCTCAAAGGATGGAAACTGAATTCTTAGAAGGGAAAAAGGGCCAAATATACCCCTCTACTTTCGGATATTGTCTATATTTAACCTCAATTATACTATCCGGCCAAATTTATCCCTACCGTTATACTATCCAGAATCTCCCAAATCATTTTAATTAAGTCACTTGCTGAGGGTCCATTGGAAACAACCTCTCAACCCTAGGGTAGGGGTAAGGTCTGCGTACACACTACCCTCCCCAGACCACACTTGTGGGATTATACTGGGTTGTTATTGTTGTATTCTTCTTCTCGATCCACTATTTTAAGAAATTACTATTTATGTGAATGCTAAAGGTACTAGACTATAATATTATTCATGGATATTTTTAATTACCAATGCCCCACTTCTCTTCTTGTGATAATGAGTTTGAAATTAGTTTAAAGTTTTATTTATTTTTCAACAATATACACACCGTAGAATTGAGTGGGCCTATTTATTGTATATTATATGCAGATGATCATCATGTATGTACATGTATATTCGAATATATTTTGTTATTGTCTGGTTAGTATAGAGTTCGATGAACTAACTTAAGAGTGGATAATGCGTAGTCATTTGATTAAAGCAAAGTTGAATTCGATAATGTAAAGTCTACAAGGAACTTCAACTTCTATCACGAATACTTGCAAAACCTCCGTACTGTTGGTGCAGCGAATTCATTAGAGTTGAGATGTTGTAAATACTTTTGGAATTTAGACAAGCCACCTAATTTAGATTCTTCATATTTACTATACGTTGTTTACTAACCGTTGTATTATTTTAATATTTCTTTCTCTTATTTTTTTCTAATTAAAAAAAGTGAAAATGCCAATTATTTCAAAAATAGTGGATCAAGAAGAAGAATAAGTGATTTAATTAAAATGATTTGATGAGATTCTGGGTTATTAAAATGATTTGACCGGATAGTATAATAGAGGTTAAATGTAGACAATATCCAAAAGTAAGGGTATATATGGCCCTTTTCCCTTCTTAAAATTAAAAATAGCTGGTAAGACCACACTAATAAAATCTAGTTTAGTTTCCATTTCCAATCATGTTATGCAAACTAAAGTTTTCCCTAAAACTATCTGTACTTAATTATTTGATAAATAACAAAGAAACTTCATCAGGTGCCAACTGAAAGTAAAAGGAAAATGCAGTCTGTAAATTGGGAAACTATCACTTTAACTAAAGCAAACGGAGCACTAGGAATGACAAGGATGAAAGCAAAGAACATTGCTCTACTAGGTGGAGTAGTCTGCCCAATCATCAGGTTTTATGGATTCGGACTTCTTCGCATTGCCGTCTAGTGCCTTGTTAGATGAGCAAATCCCTTATCCTTCTTTGCCGTATTGAGAAGTCGCTCTCATCGTTGAATCTTATCACTTATAATTTACTCCAGACTTTTTTTTCTCGCCAAAAAAAACATTTCTATGAATGAGTAAAATCTATGGCTAATACCAGTTGTTGGAAAAATAACATACATAAATAATATTTTACGGTATGTAGTAACAATAATAACGAGCACCAAGACACACTAATAAACAAGAATTAATAAAGTGTAATAACGACACTAAAATTTTAACTTGAAAATCCTTTTGAATAAGGAAAAAACCATGGGTCATGAGAAGCAAAATATTCCACTATATAGTAAGGAATTTTATATTTGATACTCCCGAGTAAAGTACTCAAGAGATCACTACACATTCAAAAGAAAGAACCTCTTTTCATTTTTTCACCTCATAATAATACCTCTCTCACCCTCTATTTTTCCTCATAACCAAAGGTATGGAATTTACACCTGGAAAACTGAAGCTTGTTGCAGCATTGTTTGTCATGGTTTTCTGCTCTGCAGGATTTCATATTGTCTAGAGAATTGCTCTCAATATTGGTGTCAGCAAACTTGTTTTTGTAGTTTATAGAAACATTACTGCTTTACTTGTTTTAGGACCTTTTGCTTATTTTTTAGGAAAGTGAGTTATGATACTTAATTTCCAGCCACAACTATGAACGTGTTGTTATTTTCCTTTCTTGATTTGGTTGAGATGTATAACTTTAAGTTGTTGTGTTCTCGTTATACAGGAAGGATAGACCACCCCTCACATTTTCCCTTTTGGTTCAGTTTTTCCTCCTCGGTTTAATAGGGTAAGCAACCTCCACTTCCAACCAAGAGGTTGTAAGTTCGAGTCACCCCAAGAGAGTTTTTGGAGGGAAGGATGCCGAGGTTCTATTGGAAATAGGCTCTCTACCCCATGGTAGGGATAAGGTCTGCGTACTCACTACCCTCCCCAGACCCCACTAGTGGGATTATATACTGGGTTGTTGTTGTTGGTTTAATAGGGTAAGCAAGTAGAGTATAATTTCTCTTCTACTGACCAATTTTCTTAGAGAAATTATAAATATTAGTACTAGCTTTTATTACTTTCCGTTCGGTCTGATGACAAAGTTTTGTTTCCTGGTTCACAGAGTCACATCAGTTTTGTAGACATAACTCTACTTGAATGGTGCGACCAGCTCATTTAAAAACTTGAACTGTCAGAGAAGGTTCACTTTCGCTTACTACTTAATTATATGAGAGTTAATACCTCTATGTATATACGCACACCATCAATTAGCGTCTCATGAGACGTGGTAAAATAAGCAGGTTCCTATGATGAAAAATTACCCGGGGAAACTGTCACTTACCTCATTTACATGCTTCTTTGGAGTAATCCAGCTCCTAGTTGTAACTGCTTTTACAGAAAAGGATCCAAGAAACTGGCGAATTCAGTCTGGTGAGGAGGTTTTGACGATTCTTTATGTTGTAAGACCCCAAAAACTAAAATCATCCTCTATCCTTTTAGTTTTTGCACCAATGAGCTAATTAGTATGTTGAGTCAAACATTGCATTACAAGGTATCATAAATTCTGGAGTTGTATATTCTCTCGTGACTTGGTGCATTCAGAAAGGAGGGCCAGTGTTGACTGCCACGGTATTTCTTGGTGATCAGTTGTATTCAGGCGGGTAAGTCCATAAATGGGAAAAGAATAATCGCCATATGTTATGATTCTTGATAATTTCAGCAGGCATTCGTGTTTTGGATTAAAAGTGAACTATTGACAATTAATCGTATGCAGGCTATTTGGGGGGATTATGATTGTGGCAGGGCTTTACTTAGTCTTATGGGGTAAAACTGAAGAGGAAAAAATTGTTAACCAAGATAAAGAAGGAGCGACATTGAGAAAACATCTTGTTGATCAGGAAAACACAGAGGAATGCCCTATTACAGTTCAGGTCTAATAACAATTCATCTACTAAAATAATATGTTAGGACAGTTCGTCTGTACAGCTCGTTTGGGACAAGGCTGCTAGCTTAACAACATGTAAATGTTAAGAGTAATATTCAGATACATTCTTCATTTTTTTGATGATCAAGAAGCTGTGTTCTCAATGCCGTCGCTTCGTCATTTTGGTTAGCATATTTTTCCTCTTCTGATTTACCCCATAAGACTAGGTAAAGCCCTGCCGCAATCAGAATCCCCCCAAATACCCTGCATACAATTAATTGTCAATAAACATGAGTGCCCCTTGAAATTGATCAAGAATCATAACATATATTGATTATTCTTTTCCCATTTATATATCTGACTTGCACGCCTGAGTACAACTGATCACCAAGAAACACAAATGCCATGACAGCAACTAAAATTGTTTGTACAGGCAGGCAAGAGGCAGCAAAAACTGGCCCTCCTTTCTGAATGCACCAAGTCATGAGAAAATATACAATTCCGGAATTGACAATACCCTAATACAATATCACAGTTTGAGTACTCAAAAGATTAGCTCATGGGTGCCATCTTAAGTCAAGTAGAAACATAGTGGATGATTTCAGTTTTAGGGATCTTACAGCATATAGAATCGTAAAAACCACCTCTGCAGACTGAATTCGCCAATGTTTCGTTTCCCTTTCTGTAAAAACTGCTATAACTAGGAGCTGGATTAATCAAAAGAAGCATGTAAATGAGGAAAGTGACAGTTTTGCTGGGTATTTTTTCAGCACAGGGACCTGCATATTTTACCAAGTCTATGAGACACAAATACAACAACAAAAAACAACCATACCATAATTCCAAGCTGTCACTCCATTTAGGCTCATCTTTGTCCCATATTTGATAAAAGGAAACAAAACTTCTCTAACACTAGAAATTCTCTTGATCTTCTACTGGCATATAAATCTCGGCAAGATAAAAAATTCTACATTGTGGCCCAAAGTAAATGTTGTGACATGACAAACTCATACAACACTAATGATGGTATAGAAATGGTCATTTACTCTAGTAAAGTTATGTCGGGCAGCTATGTACAAACTCAGTGTAATCCCACAATCGGGAAGCTACGTGATAACTTGTAATTAATTTCCTTTTCATAGTATTTTAACAATGTTAATGATCTACCTGAAGCACCATCCAACCAGCATATGATAAGCACTGACCAATGAAGTAAACACAACCCCATGTCCTATTCAGCATTTTCTCTGGAGCAGAAAAATTGCTTCCTTTTAAAAGGGGAGAGCCTTTGTATAGAGTGATTATAGTTGCACCTCCAATACTTGCTATGGTTCCCAGAATTTTTGCCATGCCATCTCTCCTCTTAAAGTGCACTTGTTCTAGCCTGAGGAATACATTGCATATATTGATGAATTAGTATGAAATAATACAAGAATCAACAATTATAGCATTTATATCTACGTCATATATATGTCATAAACAGCTATCTCATACCTTGAACAGAAGCCATGACAAAAGTAAATGCAGGGATTGAGTTATGTATAGCTGATCCAAAGGTAGGTGATGTATAATACATCCCTAAGATATAGAGTCCTTGGTTTGCTGTGATTCTGTGTGAAGCAGGAAACGGAAAGTCACAATAACACGTACGGATCAAAACAAAAACTTTTGTTAGTAGAAAAGAGATTATTTTGAGGTCCCTCAGGACAAGGATTAAATAAAATTGGAACGAGACAGAGAAGATTAGCATGACTCCTGGACAAGGATGGCATGCACAAATCGACATCCAATTTTTTTTTCCAAAACAAGACCTATAGGTCACGGTTCGAGCCATGGAAATAGCTATATACTATATATTGCTTGCATTAGAGTAGGTTACTACATCACACCCCTTGAAGTGCGGCTCGTCTCCGGGCGTATAGATTGCCCATTAAAGAGATAGAGAGATTTTGAGCGTGGTTAAATTATGATGCTACTTGCTTACCCCAAAAAACCAAGGAAGAAAAACTGAAGCAATAGGGAAAATGTGAGGGGTGGTCTTTCCTTCCTGTATAAACAAGAACACAAGAGCAGAAAGTCAAATCCCAAACAAACTAAGTAGACAATTTTGGTGATACCAATATTAAGAGCAATTCTTGAGGAAATGTGAAAGCCTCCATAAAATAATTCTTAAGAAAATAAAATAACATAAACAAAAATATAAACGAAACAAAAGTTAATCCAAGCCCACTGGATTCACAGTGGTTCCTTATAGGAATTTAATCCCCTCCTAATACCCAAGGTTATGGATTATTTCCTCCCAGGATAGAACGAATTACACACTGGTGTAGTGGTACTTCAAACCCCAGTGTTTCAGCGAACACAAAGTTCGGTAGCAAATCACACTTACTGTTGCTTTCTTTGAAGTTAAAAATATGCAGAAGAAAGGAGGAGAACTCAGAAATTCGTATGGAAAATCTGAGAGAATGGACTTGTATTTATAGCCAATGTTGGGCTGAAAACTGAAGAGGTGCAACTCTTCAGAATGACTGTTTATGCAAAACGGCCATAGCATAAATGCCATAACATAAATGACTATTTACTCAACAATAAACAGGAGAATTGAAGTAGGTGGTTAATTTTCTGTTACAAAAACAGAAAACGGTTGGATTTAATATTAATATTCTGTTATTAAAACGGATATTTAATAAATTTTTTATTAATATTTACTATTAACAAATAAATTTAGTCCAAAAAATTAATTAATCAATCGATCATTTGACCAAATCCGAATCCGAATCTGAAGCCGAAGCCGAGCGAGCGACGATGACGACGACACGATGCTTGCCTTCTTCTCAACTCTTTAAGAGCTAGAAGAAGAGCAATTGCTTATATACCCGTCAAAAACCTCTTCCTTTTCCAATATAGGACAATGTTCCTTTGTCAATGAGGGAATCTCAAATGAAACTCAATATTATCCGAATCCGAATCGGAAAATGGTTGGATTTAATATTAATATTATTAATATTCTGTTATTAAAACAGATATTTAAAAACATTTCTGTTAATATTTACTATTAACAAATAAATTTGGTCCGAAAAATTAATCAATCAATCATTTGACCAAATCCGAATCCGAATCCGAAGCCGAGCCGGGCGAGCGACGACAACCGCGCGAGGTTTACCTTCTTCTCAACTCTTTAAGAGCTAGAATAAGGGAAATGGCTTATATACCCATCAAAAGCCTCTTCCTCTTCCAATATGGGACAATGTCCCTTTGTCAAGGAGGGAATCTCAAATGAAACTCAAATATTTCATTTTCCCTTCATTTCCCATTCACCCTCCTTAAGCTACATTAAGCTTAATAACCCAACAATCCCCCACATGAATGGGGAATGGCTATATCACGGAAATATGCATGAAAAAACTGTGTGATTCGCAAGGAATGATTAATTGCATCTGGATAACTAGGTTTCCCTTTGAAGTTTCCGTAGTGAACTTATGTCGGATATACTCGGTCATTCGGTAGATTTGATATCTTTGAACCGTCGAACTTTGGTGTATACCTAGACAACTATAAGTCACACAACCAACCCTTAATCGTCTTTGGTTCTCATTTTGTGTTCGTTTCATCCATGAACACCGCCTGGTTTCATAAGTGCGTAGAGAACTGGCCTTTCAAATTCTCCTTGAAGCGGCTAACACTTCACACTTACTTAGGTAATTCCTAAACGTGTCATCCCGTAGATACACTATTTGATATACCACGTACCAAATTTAGAAATTATTAAAAAGTCTTAATGCTTTATCCTTGGTACTAAACATTGTCTCATCACGAGAATGGACCAAAATTTTAGTTGACAATATTGAACCGTCATTAATGACTTTGTTTGATCTCCTTGAACCTAGATCTTGTGATCTCCAGTCTTCTATGTAGAGTTACCGCCACAATGACTTGTTCTCGGCCACAATCCCATTCCCCTTGATGATTTCTCAACTACCTCTCTAGTTAGGCCTTTTGTAAGTGGATCCGATACATTATCTCTTGACTTTACATAGTCAACCGTGACAATTACTCTAGAGAGTAATTGCCTAACAGTTTTATGTCTTCGTCGTATATGACGAGATTTACCGTTATACATAACGCTCCCGGTTCTTCCAATTGCCGCTTAACTATCGCAATGTATGCATATTAGTGCCAATGATTTGTGCCAAAATGGATTGTCTTCCAAGAAATTGCGGAGCCATTTAACTTCTTCACCGGCTTTATCTAAGGCTATGAACTCAGCCTCCATTGTAGAGCGGGCAATTACAAGTTTATTTGGACGACTTCCAAGATACCGCTCCTCCACCAATAGTGAATACATATCCACTTGTGGACTTAGAATCAGTTGAACCGGTGATCCAATTTTCATCATAGTATCCCTCAATCACCGCATGATATTTACTGTAGTGTAAAGCAAAGTCCTGGGTATGTTCTGAATATCCCAAAACTCGTTTCATTTCCATCCACTGAGATTGACCTGGATTGCTCGTATATCGACCTAATTTACTTATAGCACAAGCTATATCTGGTCGTGTACAATTCGTGATGTACATTAAGCATCCCAACACACGAGCATAATCCAATTGTGATATGCTTTGGCCTTTGTTCTTTGCTAATGCACGATTCACGTCGATTGGAGTCTTTGCAACTTTAAACCCTAAGTGCTTGAATTTTTCAAGTAATGTCTTAATATAATGAGATTGTGACAACGCCAGACCTTGAGTAGTCTTATGGATCTTAATTCCTAGAATTAAATCAGCAACTCCCAAGTCCTTCATATCAAACTTGCCATTTAGCATACACTTGGTCACATTTATGTTGGCAATGTCATTACTCATTATCAGCATATCATCCACATATAAGCAAACAATGACTATGTGATTTGGAACATTTTTAATGTACACACATTTATCACATTCATTTATCTTAAAATCATTTGACAACATTGTTTTGTCAAATTTCGCATGCCATTGTTTGGGTGCTTGTTTTAGTCCGTAAAGGGACTTAAGAAGTCTACATACCTTCTTTTTACTTGGCACCACAAACCCTTCAGGTTATTCCATTTAGATTTCTTCCTCCAACTCTTCATTTAAGAAGGCCGTCTTAACATTCATTTGATGAATTTCAAGATCATAAACTGCAGCTAACGCTACTAACTTTCGTATGGACGTAATTCTTGTGACTGGAGAGTATGTATCAAAATAGTCAAGACCTTCTCATTGTTTATACCCTTTGACCACAAGTCTTGCCTTATATTTGTCAATAGTGCCATCATCTTTCATTTTCCTCTTAAAGATCCATTTAGAACCCAACAGTTTATTTCCAGGAGAAAGATAAACTTATTCCCATGTATGGTTGTTCAATATGGTTTCTATTTCACTATTGACTGTCTCTTTCCAAAATAATAATTCCGAAGAAAACATAGCTTTTTTAAATGTTTGAGGCTCATTCTCCAATAAGAAAGTCACAAAATCTAGTCCAAGTGAAGTAGACGTTCTTTGACATTTACTACGTCTTGGATCCTCCTGATTAAATGTACTTTCTTTTGTTTCTTCTCGAGGTCGTTTAGATCCTTCACCAATCGACTCACATTCCTTTTTATACGGATATATATTTTCAAAGAACTCAGCATTATCTGATTCTATAACCGTATTATTATGAATGTCGGGATTTTCTGATTTATGAACCAGAAATCGATATGCTTTACTATTGGTCGCATATCCTATGAAAACACTATCAAAGTTTTTCGGTCCTATTTTTACCCATTTGGGTTTAGGAACTTGCACTTTTTCCTAACACCCCCACACTTTAAAATAATTCAAGTTGAGCTTCCTTCCTTTCCATTTTTCATATGGAATGGATTGTGTATTGCTATGGAGTACTCGATTTAGTATCCGGTTAGCCGTAAGAACGGCTTCCCCCCACAAGTTCTGTGGAAAACCAGAACTTATGAACAATGCGTTCATCATCTCCTTTAATGAACGATTCTTTCTTTCCGCAATCCCATTATATGGGGGCGTGTAAGGGGCCGTGTTTGATGAATAATTCCATATTCTAAACATGTTTCTTCAAAAGGAGATTAATATTCACCACTCTTATCACTTCTTATCATTTTGATTTTCTTGTTAAGTTGTGTTTCAACTTCATTTTTTTATTGCTTGAATGCGTCTATTGCTTCATCTTTACTACTAAGCAAGTAAACATATCAATATCGAGTACTATCGTCAATAAAAGTTATGAAATACTTTTTTTCACCGCGAGATGGTATTGGCTTTATGTCTCAAATATTTGTGTGAATTAAGTCTAAAAGATTTGAATTCCTTTCAACTGACTTATAAGGATGTTTAACACACTTAAATTCCACACATACTTGACATTTTGATTTGTCGCATTCAAACTTAGGCAATATTTCCAAATTAATTTTTTTTCGCAAGGTTTTATAATTGACATGACCCAAACGTATATGCCATAATTCATTTGACTCAAGTAAGTAAGACGAAGCTGAAATTTTATTATTATTCTCAACAACCATTACAATCAGCTTGAAAATGCCCTCAGCGAGGTAACCTTTTCCTGCAAACATTTCATTCTTACTTATTATAACCTTATCGGATAAAAAAACACTTAAAACCATTCTTAACAAGAAGTCCAGCAGAGACTAAGTTCTTCCTAAGCTCGGGAACATGAAAGACGTTTTTCAAAGTCACCACTTTTCCAGAAGTCATTTTAAGAAATATCTTCCCACATCCTTCAACCTTAGCCGTTGCAACATTTCCCATAAAAAGTGTCTCTTCGGGCCCAACAGGAGAATATGTAGAAAAAGTTTCTCTCACAACACAAACAAGGCAAATGGCTCGAGAATCAATCCACCACTCCTTAGGATTGCCTATCAGGGTGCATTCAGAAAGCATATCACACAAGTCATCAACATCTTCGTGCTTTTCAACCATGTTTTCTTGACCCTTCTTCTTGTCTTTCTTCGGAGCACGATAATTTGTAGATTTGTGTCCAACTTTCCCACTGTCACGACCCAAATTTCCAACCTTAGAGATCGTGATGGCGCCTAACACCACACTTGCTAGGCAAGCCAATGATAGAATTAGATTAGATATTTTCCTTTGATTATGTACTTAAACATAATAAATAAATTTAGAGTAAACTAAATCTAAAGATTTCCCACGAATAAATCCAAATATAAATTAATAAACTAATAACTAAGCCAAACCGCGAATTAATTTTATATATATATATATATAAAACTCCGAGACTACCCCAGGGCCTGGTGTCACAATTCAAGAAGAATACTACAAATAATGGCTGAAAGAATAATATAACTGTTTTGAGAAAATATAAAGCAGTCTCTATGAACTAAGAGAAGACTCCAGGGATCTGCGAACGCCGGCATATATACCTCGTGTCTCCAAATGAAGAATGACCTCTACTAAATCTCTAACGCTGGCCGTCACCTGGATCTGCACAAAAGAGTGCAGAGTGTAGTATCAGTACAACCGACTCCATGTGATGAGTAAGTGCCGAGACTAACCTTGACGAAGTAGTGACGAGGCTAAGGCGGACAGTCATAACTTAACCTGTAACAATATATATATATATATATATATATATATATATATATATGTCAACAATTGTAAACCGAAAATTGTACTTCTCATAAACTTCATCAATATTATCTCCAAATGGAATCAACATGAATCTATATATCTCGTAAAACAATGTCAACCCACTCAATCTTTATGTACCACAATGAAACCAAGGAAACAACTAATACTTTTCCAAAAACAATTGCAACAAGACTTAACAACAAATTAACAAGCCAAGTAATCATAGAAACAACAATACACATAGAACAATTGAAACATGAAGCAACTAAATTGGAAGCGGGGAAAGGATCATGTAAGCAAATAATTTGGTGGTGCATAGATACTCGTCACCTCACCTATGCACCTCACACATGTAATTTCACATAACAATTAAGTTGGGGATTCCTATTCCCTCAAGTCAAGGTTAAACCAAGCACTTATCTCAAATTCGCAGGCCACTCACTGCTCAATTATAGCTTTTCCTTTTGAATTCACCTCCAATACACTCGAATCTAACCATAATTAACTTAATATCATTATTTAATGCTAAAGGAACTAACTTTACTGAAAATTATATTTTTTCCTAAGTTTTCTAATATAAAGTTAAAACCCGACCCCGGGCCCGCTTGGTCCAAACTCGGGGTTCAGACCAAATTATGTTTATCCATTCGCCCCCGAGCCCAAATATACAATTAGTTTCTAAATCCGGCGTCAATTCGAGGTAAAGATTCGATTTTTACAAAATTCCCTAATTCTACCAAAACCCTCAATTTTTACAATGAAAACTCTTGATTTTTTATTTAAATGTGATTAAAAACATTGGGTAATTGAAAGAGTAAAGTTTAGAATTGATTACCAACAACTTGGGGATGAACTTTGATGAAGAAAATCGTCCTTAGGGCTGTGTAGTTCGAAAAATAGTGAAAGAAAGGGTTCTGTCCGCTTTAAAATCGAATTTATATAGCCAGGCAGGTCTTCTACGCGTTCGCGTGGGCCTGCCCGCGTTCGCATATGGTCCTGACCCAGTGGCCTATGCGTTCGCGTTGCTGGGCTTGCGTTCACATTGAACAATTTGGGCCCCTCCCCCAAACCCAGGTAATGTTGTGCGTTCACGTATGGGGGCTACGCGTTCGCATAGCACAAACGGCGACCCCCCTGAAGTTTACACTATGCGATCGCGAATCTAGCTATGTGATCGCATAACACAAGTGGCCTGTGTACCAGAAACAGAAAACCAACAATCTTTTCTAAGTGTAAAACACCCCGTGGCCTATCCGAAACTCATCCGAGCCTTCGGGGCTCTAAACAAAACATGCACGCAAGTCCAAAAATATCGTACGAACTTGATCGTGCGATCAAATCATGAAAATAACATGTAAAACTATGAATTAAACCTAAAAACTCATCATTTTTCTCAAGAACACTTAAAAGTTCATTATTTCTCAACCGGACGTCCAAATCACGTTAAATAAACTCTGATTTTCACCAAATTTCACAGTTAGCATTCAAATACTATAACAAATCTGTATCGGGATCCTGAACCAAAATACGGGCCCGACACCAATGGTTTCAAACATTAATTCTTTTCTTTATTTCATTAATAATTCAGCAAAATAATTTCTTGTAAAAATTGATTTCTAAGGCTTGGGACCTCGGAATTCATTTCCGGGCATACGCCCAAGTCTCATATTTACTGCGGACCTCTCGGGATCGTCGGAACACAGATCCGGGTCCGTTTGATCTAAATGTTGACCAAAGTCAACCATAATCAACTTTTAATTCTAGAAATTAATATTTCTCATATTTTCACATAAAAGCTTACTCGTTTCACACTCGGACTATGCACGCAAATCGAGGTAGTTAAAATTAATCTTTTTATGGCTAATAAGCCTATAATTAGGTCTGATTTCATAAAATGACCCTTGGGTCATCACAATCTCCACCTCTAAATCAAACGTTCGTCCTCGAACGCACACAAAAAATTACCTGAATTTGCAAACAAGTGTGGATATCTACTCTGCATGTTCGATTCAGACTCCCAAGTAGCTGCCTCAACGGGATAGCCTTTCCACTGCACTCTGACTGAAGGATAACTCTTAGACCTTAACTGACGAACCTGTCGGTCTAAAATGGCTACCGGCTCCTTCTCATAAGTCAAATCTTTGTCCAATTGGACAGAGCTGAAATCTAACACGTGGGACAGGTCACCATGATATTTCCGGAGCATAGACACGTGGAATACCGGATGAACTGAGGATAACCCTGGAGGCAACGCAAGTTTATAAGCTACCCCCCACTCTATCAAGAATCTCAATTGGCCCGATATAACTAGGGCTCAACTTACCCTTCTTTCCAAATCTCATAACACCCTTCATGGGCGATACACGAAGCAATACTCTCTCTCAAACCATGAATGCCACATCACGAACCTTACGATCGACATCACTCTTTTGCCTAGACTGAGCTGTGCGAAGTCTCTCCTGGATAATCTTGACCTTATCTAAGGCCACTAAGTCTGTACCCAGTAACCGAGCCTTTCCCGGCTCAAACTATCCAGCTAACGATCTAAACCATCTACCATATAATGCCTTATAAGGAACCATCTAAATGCTCGATTGATAACTATTATTATAAGAAAAATCCGCTAACGGCAAGAATTGATCCCAAGAACCTCCAAAGTCAATAACACAAGCGCGAAGCATATCCTCTAAAATCTGAATAGTACGCTCGGACTGCCCTTCAGTATGAGGGTGAAATGCTGTGCTCAACTCCATTCGGGTACCCAACTCACACTGAGCTGACCTCCAAAAGTGCCAAGTAAACTACGTACTCCGATCAGAAATGATAGACACAGGCACACCATGAAGGTGAACAATCTCCCGAATATATAACTCAGCCAATCGCTCTGAAGTATAAGTACTCGCCACATGAGTGAAGTGTGATGATTTACCGAGCCTATCCACAATAACCCAAACTACGTTAAATTTCCTCTAAGTCCGTGGGAGTCCAACAACGAAGTCCATAGTGATACGCTCCCACTTCCAGTCAGGAATCTCTATTTGCTAAACCAAACCCCGAGCCACATAAGCAACAATGTCCTTTTTCATCCTTCTCCACCAATAATGCTGCCTCAAATCCTGGTACATTTTGGCTGCACCTGGGTGTATGGAATACTTAGAACTCTGAGCCTCCTCAATGATCAACTCACGAAGTCCAGCAACATTAGGCACACATATGCGACCCTGCATCCTCAAAACACCGTCATCTCCAACTGTAACCTTCTTGGCACCACCTCGCTGAACTGTATCCCTAAGAACCATCAAATGCGGGTCATCATCCTACCGCTCTCGGATATGCTCAAGTAGAGAATACCTAGCGACCGTACAAGCGAGAACACTACTAGGCAAAATACCCAACCTCACGAACTGATTATCCAACATCTGAATGTCTGAAGCTAACGGCCTCTCCCCGACTGGAATATACGCAAGGCTGCCCATACTTACCGCCTTTCTACTCAATGCATCCGCCACCATGTTGGCCTTCCCTGGATGATATAATATAGTGACATCATAATCCTTCAGTAACTCTAACCATCTCCGCTGCCTCAAATTTAGATCCCTTTTCTTGAATAAGTACTGAAGACTGCGATGGTCAGTGAAAACCTCACAAGGTACGCCATAAAGATAATGTCTCCAAATTTTCAATGCATGAACAATGGCTGCCAAATCTAAGTCATGAACATGATAATTCTTCTCATGGAATTTCAGCTGCCGAGACGCATATGCAATCACCCTGTCATCCTGCATCAATACTGCTCCAAGTCCAACTCGGGAAACATCACTATACACCGTGAAAGAACCCGAACTTGATGGTAACACCAACACCAGTGCTGAAGTCAAGGCTATCTTGAGTTTCTCAAAGCTCACCTCGCACTCATCTGACCATTTAAATGGGGCACCTTTCTGAGTCAATTAGTCATCGGGGCTGCTATGGGTGAGAACCCCTCCATAAAACGACGGTAGTAACCCACCAAACCCAATAAGCTCAGGATCTCCGTGGCTGTAGTGGTTCTAGGCCATTTCTTGACGGACTCAATCTTCTTAGGATCAACCTGAATACCCTCAGCTGATACGATATGCCCCCAAAAGGCTACTGAAGCTAACCAGAACTCACATTTTGAAAACTTGGCATACAACTGATTATCTCTCAAAGTCTGGAGAGATATACGGAGGTGCTGCTCATGCTCTTCCCACCTGCGGAAGTATATAAGATTGTCATCAATGAACACGATCACGAAAGAGTCCATTAGTCAGCCCAAAAGACATGACCAAAAATTCATAGTGCCCATACCTCATCCGTAAGGTTGTCTTAGGAACATCAGACGCCCTAATCTTCAGCTGATGATATCCCGATCTCAAATCAATTCTCAAAAATACTTTAGCACCTTGAAGCTGATCAAATAAGTCATCAATTCTCGGCAACAGATACTTATTCTTGATAGTAACTTTATTCAGCTGCCGGTAATTTATACACATCTTCATCGACCCATCTTTCTTCTTTACAAACAAAATTGGTGCACCCCAAGGCGAGTCACTGAGTCTAATAAAACTCTTATCTAGCAGGTCTTGCAACTATTCATTCAACGCTTTCAATTCTGGTGGGGCCATACGATATGGAGAAAAGGAAATAGGTTGAGTGCCCGGAGCTACGTCAATACAAAAATCAATATCCCTGTCGGGTGGCATCCCCGATAGGTCTGCAAGAAACACCTCGGGAAACTCACGAACAATATGAACTTTCTCTATAGAGGAAATCTCGGCATCGGAGTCACGAATATGAGACAAATAAGCCAAACACCCTTTTTCCACCATGCGACGAGCCTTGGCATATGAAATCACTCGGCTGGGAGAATGAACATGAGTCCCTTTCAATTCTAATCGAGGCAACCCCGACAAAGCTAAGGTAACTGTCTTGGCGTGACAGTCCAGGATGGCATAATAAGGCGACAACCAATCCATGCCCAATATAACATTAAAATCGACCATGTCTAGGAGCAGAAGATCCACGCTAGTTTCAAAACCTTCAATGACTGTTACGCACGAACGATACACACGATCTACCACAATAGCATCCCCCACCAGTGTAGACACATAAACAGGAACACTCAAGGAATCACGGGACACATTCAAACACGAGGCAAAATAGGATGAAACATAAGAATAAGTAGACCCCAGATTAAACAAAACTAAAGCAGCTCTATCACAGACTGAGATGATACCTGTAATAACATCGTCGGAGGATTTCGCCTCAGGCCTGGCTGGAAATGCATATAATCGGGGCTGGGGCCCGCCACCCTGAACCACATCTCTAGGAGGACCTCCACCTCTAGCGTTCTGGACTCTACCTCTAACTACCTGACCCCTACCCCTTGCTGGCTGAGCAGGTGGTACTGGAGCTGGTGCCGGAACTATAGCACGAGAACCCTGATGCTGAAACTGATTACCTGCATATTCGGACAAGTCCTCCGAACATACCCATATTCACCACACTCAAAACATCCCCCCCTGATACGTAAACTGACCCGGACGAACCGGCTGACCACGATGAAAACTTTGCAGAGGAGGTGCTCTAATAAGAGCTGAAGGAGCACTGTAGACTGGCTGTGCAGAAGGAGGCAGATAAGAACCACGACCACCCGAAGTACCATGTGAAGCCTGTAGTGCTGAATGAAATGGCTTGGAAGAATGGCCTCTACTAAATGAAGTTTCACCTCCAGATGAGGCACCACTGAAACCACTGGAATAACGAGGTCTCTTGTCAGACCCCTGACCTCCCATCCTGAGAACCGACTCAACCCTCCTAGCCACATTAGCTGTATCCTGAAAAGAAATCTCAGTCCCTGTCTCCTTGGCCATCTGCAACCTGATGGGCTAAGCAAGACCCTCAATAAACCGTCTGACTCCCTCTCTCTCTGTGGGAAAGAAGAGAATAGCATGCCTAGCCAAATCCATGAAACGAGTCTCATACTGGGTCACGGTCATGCTGCCCTGCCGAAGTCTCTCAAACTAACGACGCTTCTCCTCTCGAGTAGTAGCAGGCAAAAATTTCTCCATAAAAAGATGAGAAAACGGATCCCAAGTCAAGGCAGGCGACCCAACTGGTCTAGCCATTTCTTGGCGGAACCAGTCATAAAAAAAGCAGCAAAATCGACTCCATTGGTCTCCAAAATGCCCATATTACACAACACCTCATGACAACTATCCAGATATTCCTGAGGGTCCTCTGAAGTAGCACCACTTAAGTGAACATGGAAAATCTTGATAAACCTGTCCTGTCTCCACAAAGCATCTGAAGACATGGCTTCCCCATCAACGGGCGGCATTGCTGCAACTGACTGAACTACCTCAACTGGATTGGCTACTGGGGTCTGAATCTGAGGAGTATTCTGAACCGGAATGTGGGTAGTAGGAGTCTGGACCTCTTCTCCAGCCTGAGATACGGCTTCTACAACGGGGAATGTGCCAGTCTGGGCCACACTCTCCATAATGCCCACTAAACGGACCAAAGCATCCTGAAGTAACGGGGTAGCAATAAACCCCTATGGGACCTGAGCTGCTCTCGCTGGAATGGTCTGAGCTGCAACCCCCTCATTAATCTCGATCTGAGGTCCCACAGCTAGGGCTGCTACCTGAGCAATGGGCTGAGTCCTGCCCCTGCCTCAGCCTCTGGCGCGGCCTCGACCTCTGCCCCTAGTAGGAGCTGCTGCTGCTGGAGGACCGAAATGTTGGTCAGCGGAAGAGGAAGCACGTGTTCTCTCCATATGCGAGAGAACAGAAGAATCCAATCAGTATTTGAGATAACAAGAATCGCAAGATAGAGTAGAAATAAAAATGGAGTTGTTTCTAACTCAATAGCCTCTGAGAGATAAGTACAAACGTCTCCGTACCGATCCTTCAGACTCTATTGAGTTTGTTCGTGAATTGTGAGACCTAAGCAACCTAGAGCTTTGATACCAACTTGTCACGACCCATATTCCCAACCTTAGGGATCGTGACGACCCCTAACATCACACTTTCTAGACAAGCCAATGATAGAATTCGATTAGCTATTTTCCTTTGATTATGTACTTAAACACAATAAATAAATTTAGAGTAAACTAAATCTAAAGATTTCCCACGAATAACTCCAAATATAAATTAATAAACTAATAACTAAGCCGAACCACGAACTATATATATATAAAACTTCGAGACTACCCCAGGGTCTGGTGTCATAATTCACGAACTTCTAAGAATACTACAAATAATGGCTGAAAGAATAATATAACTATTTTGAGAAAATATAAAACAATCTCTATGAACTAAGAGAAGACTCCAGGGATCTGCGAATGCCGGCAGATATACCTCGTGTCTCCGAATGAAGAATGACCGTTGCTAAATCTCTAACGCTGGCCGGTACCTGGATCTGCACAAAAGAGTGCATAGTGTAGTATCAGTACAACCGAGCGCATGTACTGAGTAAGTGCTGAGCCTAACCTTGATGAAGTAGTGACGAGGCTAAGGCGGGCAGTCATAACTTAACCTGTAACAATATATATATATATATAATAAAGCAAGAAAATAATTCTACACAAATAAGAAAGATAAACTGCACCAATAAATAAAATAACTCAGCCGCCTATTCCAGGCCTCAACTATAACCAAGATCTCACACGAACTTCAAAATTTCCAAACTTCACAAAAAAGTTGTACGTGCATAATATGAGAAAACAATAGAATAAAATAGTAAATTCTCCCAAATCCTTGTATTTAAAATCAGTAAGATATAAATGTCCTCCCTTATCACTTTCTTGTTGCAGCGTGCAACCCGATCACACTTGTCCACCCTTATCACTATATTTTATCTCACATGTCCACCCTTATCACTATCTTTTATGTCAACAATTGTAAATCGAAACCGTACTCCTCATAAACTTCATCAATATTATCTCAAAATGGAATCAACAGGAATCTATATATATCGTAAAACAATGTCAACCCACTTAATCTTTATGTACCACAATGAAACCAAGGAAACAACTAATAATTTTTCAAAAATAGTTGCAACAAGACTTAACAACAAATTAACAAGCCAATTAATCGTAGAAACAACAATACACATAGAACAATTGAAAAATGAAGCAACTAAATTGGAAGCGGGGAAAGGATCATGTAAGCAGACAATTTGGTGGTGCATATATACTCGTCACCTCACCTATGCACCTCACACATGTAATTTCACATAACAATTAAGTTGGGGATTCCTATTCCCTCAAGTCAAGGTTAAACCAAGCACTTACCTCAAATTCGCAGGCCACTCACTGCTCAATTATACCTTTTCATTTTGAATTCACCTCCAATACACTCGAATCTAACCATAGTTAACTTAATACCATTAATTAATACTAAAGGAACTAACTTTACTGAAAATTATAACTTTTCCTAAGTTTTCTCAAAAAATGTTAAAACTCGAACCCCGGGTTTGCTTGGTCCAAACTCCGGGTTCGGACCAAATTATGTTTACCCATTCGCCCCCGAGCCCGAATATAAAATTAGTTTCTAAATTCGACGTCAAATCGAGGTAAAGATTCGATTTTTACAAAATTCCCTAATTCTACCCAAACCCTCAATTTTTACCATGAAAAATCTTGATGTTTGATTTAAATGTGATGAAAAACATTGGGTAATTGAAAGAGTAAAGTTTAGAATTGATTACCAACAACTTGGGGATAAACTTTGATGAAGAAAATCGTTCTTAGGGTTGTGTAGTTCAAAAAATAGTGAAAGAAAGGGTTCTGTCCACTTTAAAATCGAATTTATATAGCTGGGTAGGCCTTCTACGCGTTCGCGTGGGCCTGCCCGCGTTCGCATAGGGTCCTGACTCAGTGGCCTATGCATTCGCGTTGCTGGGCTTTTGATCATGCCTAACTATGCCTTATAAAAAAGACTAAGCGGTCGTTGCAAATATAATCCGGTTTACAAGTCCGGAGTCGAATCCCACAAAGAACTAAGGCTTAGCTACAATTGTTCAATATTGCTAAGAAGACACGTTCAAACAATTCCTATGTTATAAATATTAATATTCTTATGTCTAATTAACTAACAAATTAAAATAGTAAATTAACACTAAAGATACTACGAGTTGGAGAGAAGATTAAGGAGGTCTAGAGTTATGATTTCCCCAATTGTCGAAATCCTTCTCGCTATGTCTTCTATAATTTCGCCTAAGTATTCTCTATCAATCATGAACACTCGTGATACTGTAAATCGCTCTCGAGTAATTACAACAATCTACTAGACGCACTCTCTCGAGCTGCGCTAGCTAACTTTTATTATAGTTCACTTTAGATTGCACCCAAGGTATCGTTATCTCTAATCCAACCTTTAAACCCTCGGTATGGATCTCTCCTATACTTTGGGAGTGATGCTGTTCAACAATTACCTAAATATGTACTCTCTCTCTCTCTCTCTCTTGAGTAGATACACACTAATTAGGCACAACTAATTGAGGATCCTTTGAATTAACTACAACAAGAACGTAGTTGAACAAATAGAGATTAAACTTTGGCAAAATTATATAAAAACATAACAAGAATTTATCCTACGAAAGGTTCAATCAAAATCCTAGATAACAAATTAGCTATTCATAATAGTGTTTAACCAAAGAATTAGATTTCTTGACCAAAGCTATTTAGGATGAACGGGGGTTACTGATAATAAAGAAAGTAATACGATAAATAAAGAGAAATTAAGTAATAAACAATAGTGTAGTATACCAAAAGTAAAGTCGATTGTATTCAAGAATTTAGATGATCTCATGGGTTACATTCCTTCCTTTTATATAGGGGTTTCCCAGTATAACATTTGGTTCCTGTAACGACCCGACCGGTCATTTTGCGTATCAGGATCCCGTTCCCTTAAATGAAACCTCCCATAGCGACTATTCGTGCTTTATGACTCGCGGGGACGAGTGGTTTAGGATTCGGGAATGGTTTGAGTGCTTTAGGAACACGTGTTCCTTAAGGTTGACCTATTTGGCCAAGTTTGACTTCGGTCAACATTTTGAGCTAACGACCTCGGAATCGAGTTCTGACAGATCCAGTAGCTTCGAATGATAATTTCAAACTTGGGCGTACGTTCGGAACAGGTTTTCGATGACCCGGGAGCATTTCGGCGCCAGAAATGGAAATCAGGATTTCCTTAAGTTTGAAATTTGGTTTGGAACGTGATTTTATGCTATAGAGGTCCGAACGGAATTTCGGAACCGAGAATAGTTCAGTATGGTCATTTATGACTTGTTTGCAAAATTTGGGGTCATTCCAAGTAGTATAGGCATGTTCGGTGCATTGAAGTGAATTCTAGAATCTTAAGTTCTTAAGTTTGATTCAATTTGGTTTTGGGGTTGAATTCCGAGTTTCGTTGTTGTTTTTCACGTTCCGAAAGTTCTAGAGAGTTTGTATCAGGAATACAGACTTGCCGGTGCCTTTGTACGGGGTCCCGAGGGGCTCGGGTAAGTTTTGGACCCCCGGGAGCTAAGTTGGAAAAACCAGATTTTTGCTGTCTGGTTTCCTTCTTCGCGATCGCAAAAGGTGGGTCGCGATCGCGGAGAAGGAATTTGGCTGGGCTGCTGATTGTTCTTTGCGATCTCAACTTCCTCTTCGCGATCGCGGAAGGTTGGGACCTCGGCCTTCGCGATCGCATCCCAGTCTTCGTGATCGCGGAAGGCTGGACTCCATGCCTTCGCGAACGCAGCCCCATCCTCGCGATCGCATAGTGTCAAGTCAGGGCCGGGCACAATTTCTCTTCGCGATCGCAAGACCTCTGCCGCGATCACAGAGGTTTGGACAGTTGGGCTTCGCGATCGCAGGGCCCTTGTCGCGATCGCAGTGAAGAAATATCTGGGTAGTTTTATTAAATACGGGACTTATCCTATTTCCTCCATTTTCATCTTCCTCCTCAAGTCTTTAGAGAGCTCTTCAAGGAACCTTCCACCATTATTATTGAGGTAAGTAAATTCCATGATTTTACTAAGTTTTAACATCAATTCCTAGCTAATTATCTCTTCTAAATCATCAATTCTTGAAATTTGGTAGTAACAGGGCTTATGGGAGAATTAGTAAATTATCCGTTCTAGCCGTGAATTCATGCATAAATCACGAAATTATGATCCTTAGGCTTCGGGTAAGTGATTCCTTCGAGAATTCTCGAAATCCGAACGTGTGGGCCCGGGGTCAAAATTCCAAAATCTTCCAAGAATGCCTAGTTTTGGGTTTGTTGGTTGATTCTTCTTCTTTGAACTTAAATTGATTCAATTACGCTATATTTGGCTAGTTGTGAGCCATCGAGGGTAGATTTCAGATATTTCGGGCGCATCCTTGATTCGAGGGGTGATTTCGTCATGAGGTGAGTCTCCTTTCCAACCTTGTAAGGAGGAAATGTCCCCATAGGTTCCTTATTTGTTGTGTATACATGTTGTGGGGGGCCGCATACGTACCAAGTGACGAGAGTCCGTACATGGCGACTATATTGCTATGTTGGATAGATTTAGGACTCACGAGCATGCCTCTATGTGCCTTATTTGTACCTTGTATGTATTTGTAAGTTGTGATTGTTGTTGAGATGACATGTAAAGGTGAAATATTATGATTTCAATCCCAGTTGGTTACAGTGGTATTAGCACAGTCCTGTTGAGTTCACTGTTGAATCGGTACACATATGTACCTATATATGTATATGCACTTGTTATCGAGTCAGCACACGAGTCACAGACTGGAGGCGCGATCGTGGGTCAGCTTATATATTATTATTATCGAGTCAGCACACGAGTCGTAGACTGGATGCGCGATCGTGGGTCAGCTTATATACACTTGTTATCGATTCAGCACACGAGTCGCAAACTGGAGGCGCGATCGTGGGTCAACTAATATATTATTATTATCCAGTCAGCACACGAGTCGCAGACTGGATGCGCGATCGTAGGTCAGCTTATATATTATTATTATCAAGTCAGCACACGAGTCGCAGATTGGAGGCGCGATCGTGGGTCAGCTTATATATTATCATTTTCGAGTCAGCACACGAGTCGCAGATTGGAGGCGCGATCGTGGGTCAGCTTATATATTATCATTTTCGAGTCAGCACACGAGTCGTAGGCATGATGCGCGATCGTGGGTAGCTTATCATTATCGAGTCAGCACACGAGTCGCAGACTGGATGCGCGATCGTGGGTCAGCTTATTACTATTGAGTCAGCACGCGAGTCGCAGGTATGATTCGCGATCGCGGGTTAGCTTATGACCTCAGTCCTTGTGACCACCCTTATGACTCCGGCCGATTGTCTTGTTCTGGTATTGTATTATCACTTGAGTCTTAGTCACTTATAGTGGGATTGACAGGTATTGTGTAAATGGAGGATTGGCACTTGCAGTTCATTTTCAGTTGTTACTTGGATTACATTATTTGCTTATGTACTTGTTGATTTCTGCTTCACCTGCCTACTGCTTTAGCCATATCTCTTTTTATATTATATCGTTGGACCTTAGTGAGTATCTAGTTGACCTCTCGTCACTACTCCTTCGAGTTTAGACGGGATACTCACTGGGTACATATTTATTTATGTACTCATGCTGCACTTCTTCTTCTTCTTTTGTACTTGACTGTACAGGTCCGGAGGTTGGTGCTTCTGATTTTCAGGCCGGTGCTAGATACTGATTTGTGTGATTAGACTTCGCGGTGAGCTGCTCTTCTTGGCGACCCCCTAGCAGCACCTTGAAGTTTCCTTTTTGTCATTTTCCCATCTATTTCATTCAAACTGTGGACTCGTAGATATATTATCCTTGTATACTCAGATAGTTGCCTGTGACACTCGTGACACTAGTTCCTGGCATACATGTAGTGTATATTTTGGGTTTTGGCCTGTATGTTCATACATATGTTTTATTTTGGCCATGTATCGTTATGATTTTATTTTTATATCAAGCTATCATCATGTTTAATTGTCTTAAACTGGTAAATATTGACTTGTTTAATCAAATGGGAAGGGTAACACCTAGTGTAATTCATACTGGCTTGCCTAACCCCGCTGTTAGGCGTCATCGCGACCTAATTTAGGATTTGGGTCGTGACAATTCCTGTCATGATTGCTCATTTAATGGCTAATTATTACATTAATGAGGCATTACAAAGGATAACTGTTACTGTTGTATAGGAGTTATGTAACGTATAAGTCATTAACTGTTGATTCTCGAATCTGCCCGCAACTTCGTCTGGGTTCACTATGACCGTATATCTTCTTTATTAAGTTTCCCATGGTTGATGAACTCGTGGGTTTATTGACCGTGCCTCTTTGTCCCGTACCTTTTTTACAAAATCAAATCTATCTGCTGCGTTTTTCTTGGTCCACGTAACTAGCTGAGTTGTCAAGAATATGCTTACGTGCGAGACTCTTTTTTACCAATACAAATAGTATGTAAAGTACAATACTAAAAGTCATAACCAATAATGAAAAATAGGAAGAGGAAGGAAAAACTTGTAGAAGAATTCCCCGCCTTGGTCCTATTGTGTCTCTGCCTCCTTAGGTCGAATTTGTGTCCAAAATATGTCCAATATCCCAAAAATAACATTCTCCCATGTATATATACCAAGTAGGGTCGGGGCCAAATAATTTATACCTTCTCATACGCGAAAAAGGACAAGTTTCCAGGCCTGGACTAGCGTGGGCGCGCTAGTGCTCGCGCTAGTAGACTCTTATTCTGCCCCAGTCCGCAGTTGCAGTTCCTATCGAGTTTTTGAACCTATTACGTTTGGAATTTGGAAAACCGTAAAACCTGAAAGTTGTAGCCCTTTGAGTTAGCTTTCCAACCATACATTATATAGACCAAATGGAGTTTGGAGCAAAATGTTAGGTCTATTTTACTATACAGTGCGCAATATGCCTCCTCGAGTCTTCGTTTGTCCTTAACTATCAAATTTGACCCCCGAAGGCTTAATTCCTTGAGCTTTTACTCAGAGTTTAAAGCTCCAAATCACTTAAATTCATTCCATAACATCTATATAGCTCGGAATCACTCCTACAAGGCATAAAACACACAGTTAGTGCAAAACACTAGCGATTAAAGCTCAAACTCAATTAAAGTGCAGTAAACTAGAGTGTAAAAAGCGACTAAAATACGTAATTATAGCCTATCATCAACTTGCATTCACATTGAACAATTTGGTCCCCCTCCCCCCAGGCCCAGGTAATGTTGTGCGTTCGCGTATGGGGGCTACGCGCTCGCATAACACAAAAGGCGACCCCCCTGAAGTTTACACTATGCAATCGCGAATCTAGCTATACGATCGCATAGCACAAGTGGCCTGTGCACCAGAAACAGAAAATCAACAATCTTTTCTAAGTGTAAAACACCCCGTGGCCTATCCGAAACTCACTCAAGCCCTCGTAACTCTAAACAAAACATGCACGCAAGTCCAAAAACATCATACAGACTTGCTCGTGCGATCAAATCATGAAAATAACATGTAAAACTATGAATTAAACCTCAAAACTCATCATTTTTATCAAGAACACTTAAAGTTCATTATTTCTCAACTGGACGTCCAAATCACGTCAAATAAACTCCGATTTTCACCAAATTTCGCAGCTAGCATTTAAATACTATAAAAAAATCTGTACCGGGCTCCAGAACCAAAATACGGGCCCGATACCAATGGTTTCAAATATTAATTATTTTCTTTATTTCATTAATAATTCAGCAAAATAATTTCTTTCAAAAATTGATTTCTAAGGCTTGGGACCTCGGAATTCATTTTCGAGCATACGCCCAAGTCCCATATTTTACTGCGGACCTCCCGGGATCGTCGAAACACAGACCGGGTCTGTTTGCTCAAAATGTTGACCAAAGTCAACCATAATCAACTTTTAACTCTAGAAATTATTATTTCTCATATTATCACATAAAAGCTTTCCGGTTTCACGCCTGGACTGTGCACGCAAATCGAGGTACTTAAAATTAATCATTTTATTGCTAATAAGCCTAGAATTAGGTATGATTTCATAAAATGACCCCTTGGGTCATCACAATCTCCACCTCTAAAATAAACGTTCGTCCTCGAACGAACATAGAAAATTACCTGAATTGGCAAACAAGCGTTGATATCTACTATGCATGTCCGACTCGGACTCCCAAGTAGCTGCCTCAACGGGCTGGCCTTTCCACTGCACTCAGACTGAAGGTTAACTCTTAGACCTCAACTTACGAACCTGCCGGCCTAAGATGGCTACCGACTCCTCCTCATAAGTCAAGTCTTTGTCCAATTGGACAGAGATGATATCTAACATGTGGGACGGGCCACCATGATATTTTCGGAGCATAGACACGTGGAATACCGGATGAATTGAGGATAACCATAGAGGCAACGCAAGTTTATAAGCTACCTCCCCCACTCTATCAAGAATCTCAAACGACCCGATATACCTATGGCTCAACTCACCCTTCTTTCCAAACCTCATAACACCCTTCATGGACGATACACGATGCAATACTCTCTCTCCAACCATGAATGCCACATCATGAACCTTACGATCGGCATGACTCTTTTGCCTAGACTGAGCTATGCGAAATCCCTCCTGGATAATCTTGACCTTATCTAAGGCCTCCTGCACTAAGTCTATACCCAGTAACCGAGCCTTTCCATTGAACCACTTCTTTCTTGGGTTGTTTTTCGGTCCAGAAGCCTGCTTCCTCTTTCTCTTATTTTGAGAAGTATCCTCAACAATGTTTTCTCCCATTATTGTTGAGTTTCCACGGCCTCTCTTTTCAGCAGCTTTGTTGTCCTCTTCGATTCTCAACCGAACAATGAGATCTTCAAGAGACATCTCCTTGCGTTTGTGTTTCAAGTAGTTTTTGAAGTCCTTCTACAAAGGAGGCAACTTATCAATCATCGATGCTACTTAGAATGCTTCATTGATGACAATACCTTCAATGAAACTTTTGTTAGTAAAACTACTAAAATTACTACTTTCAACATTAGAATTAGTTCGACTTATACCTTCAGTAAGGAGAACATGAATAATCACTTGCAATTCCTGGACTTGGGTAATAACAGACTTGCTATCTACCATTTTGTAGTCCAAAAACTTTGCGGCAACGAACTTCTTCAACCTGACATCCTCAGTTTTGTATTTTCTTTCAACCGTAATCCACAGTTATTTTGACGTATCTACGCCACTGTAGACGTTATACAGATTGTCCTCCAGTACGTTTAGAAGATAATTCTTGCATAGAAAATCAGAATGCTTCCACGCCTCAATCACGAGAACGCATTCAGTCTATAGAGTTTCATCGGGAAACACAGGAACATCTTCCTTGATGAACTTCTGCTGACTTAAAGTAGTCAAGTAGAAGAACATCTTTTGCTGCCAGCGCTTGAAATCAACCCCAGAACATTTTCCTGGTTTTTCTGCCAGTGCCAATGCCCGTGTTGTTCGGCTAGTCGATGCATTGGCACTCACCATAGGAACAATCTGGTTCCCGTTGTCATTTGTCATTTATATAAAAGAATGACACAGTCAAACGTTAAAATCACATAGATTTTAATCTCCAATAGAGTAGAAAACCACAAAGGTTTTACTCTCCATAAACAGTGAGTATAACACAAATACAAAAAATAAAATAAATTCCTTAAGCTTGTTATTATACTGTATTTGTAAAATAATTCTGGAGAAAATAAAATAACATAAACAGAAATATAAACGAAACAAAAGTTAATCCGAGCCCACTGAATTCACAGTGTTTTCTTAAGGACTTTAATCCCCTCCTAGTACCCACAGTTATGGATTATTTTCGCCCAGGATAGAACGAATTACACACTGGTGTAGTGGTACATCAAACCCCAGTGTTTCAGCGAACACAAAGTTTAGTAGCAAATCACACTTACTGTTTCTTTCTTTGAAGTTAAAAAATATGCAGAAGAAAGGAGGAGAACTCAGAAATTCTATGGAAAACATGAGAGAATGGACTTGTATTTATAGCCAATGTTGGGCTGAAAACTGAAATGGTGCAACTCTTCAGAATGGCTATTTATGCAAAACGTCCATAACATAAATGGCATAACATAAATGGTTATTTACTCAATATAAAGCGGGAAAATTGAAGAGGTTGGTTAATTTTCTGTTACAAAAATAGAAAACGGAAAAACGGAAAATGGTTGGATTTAATATTTATTAATATTCTGTTATTAAAACGGATATTTAATAACATTTTTGTTAATATTTACTATTAACAAATAAATTTGGTCCAAAATATTAATCAATCAATTGACCAAATCCATATCCGAATTCGAATCCCAATTCGAAGTTGAAGCCTAGCCGAGCGATGATGACGACGACATCGCGAGGCTTTCCTTCTTGTCAACTCTTTAAGAGCTAGAAGAAGAGAAATTGATTATATACCCATCAAAAACTTCTTCCTCTTCTAATATGGGACGATGTCCCTTTGTCAAGGAGGGAATATCAAATGAAACTCAAATATTTCATTTTTCCTCCATTTCCCATTCACCCTCTTTAAGCTACATTAAGCTTAATAACCCATCAGAAACACCACAACAAACAATCCTGCTAGAAGCTTCAGTTGCTCAGTTTTTGGTTCCATATATCTTTGATTCTTGTAAATTCCTCTAGCTTTAGATCCTAATAACGTAATGCAGGAATTAGTTGCTTTCTCATATTTATATAATAGTACAGTGAAATATGCCATTGGAAGAAGAAAATGTATGTCGTGGGAACAACTTCGATCAACACAACTTGAATAGATATTTTTTCTTATAAAAAAATGGTGGTGTCTAGCTATATTAGGTATTGTTGGAATCGAAGCTTCACAATTTCCAGAAATTAATGGTGATTCTATGAAGAATTGGAAGGCAAAGGAAGCCGAAATTGTGGAGAAGAAGATCGACATAAACGAGGTGGATGAGTTCTGTCCAAAGTCCAAACAAAGCAGATACATAAGATATTTGGACTCTTTCGCAACTGGGCATTAAAAACTGATTGGGATCAAGATGCTATTGGGCTCAAGGTGCTGCTATTTCAAATTGATCTATTTTTCTATTGGGACCAAATTTGTTTGAAGCCTCTTGGGCCTGCTATAAGAGAAGACAAGACTATGTGTGTAGATTTTTTATTTCTTGTAGATAAATTATTCCTTTTTGTTTCTATCTAATAAGCTGTTATCGAGTAGCTAATAGTCATAGGCCAAGTGACATAGTTAGTTATTGAAAGATTCTTTTTATTTGTATATAAGGACAAGTACTGTACAAAGTTCATTATCAATATCCACAGAAAATTCTCTCAATGACATCTTCATTCTCTTATTCTTCTAACATGGTATCAGAGCTTTAGTGCTCGATCCTTCTTCAATCTATTTTTCTTTTTTATATCCAATTCAACCATGAGAGACCAAATCGAGATCACTTCACCATCTGTCACAGGAACAAGCTCTCCTTAGATGACAACAGTTGGTGCTGCACTAACTGCTTCTACACTTATCAACTCCTCACATCCCTTTTACCTCTACCCTTCGGATTCACCTGACATGCTTCTTGTTAACACTCCTTTTGATGGAAAAGGATATGGGGGTTGGAAAAGAGGAATGCTCATAGCTTTGTTTGCGAAAAACAAAGTAAGATTCATTGATGGAACCTTTCTTCAACCCAAAATCTCTTCTGATGACATCAAATCTTAGATCCATTGTAATGACATGGTCATTACTTGGATATTAAACTCTCTTTCCAAAGAAATAGCATAGAGTGTTCTGTACTCCAAGACAACCAAGGAAATCTGGGATGGGCTTGAAGAAATGGTCAGAGTAATGGACCGCAACTTTATCATCTACAAAAGAAGATCAGTGAGTCAACACAAGGAAATTTGGATATAGTAGGATACTATACTAAGTTGAAAAGGCTATGGGATGAGTTAGACAACCTGGATATGTGCCAAGACTGTACTTGTGATTGCAGTTGTGGTGGTAAAATCAAAAACTACAAATCTTAGCAAGATAACAGACTCATTCAGTTCCTTATGGGACTGAATGACACTTATGTAGCAGCCAGAAGTAATCTACTTATGATATCACCTTTGCGTTGAGTGAATCATGCCTACTCTTTGATTATTAGAGATGAGAAGCAAAGAGAAGTACATGTTTCTCATCATCCAGCTGAAAGTGCCTTTGTTGTTGCTCAACGGTCCTATGGAGGACATAAGGTCACACCTGCTAAGAAATTCAACATAGAAACAAAATAGGGAACTCTGTTTTGCAACTATTGCAAAAAGCAAAATCATACTATTGAAAACTGTTATAGATTGATTGGTTTTCTCTGAGATTTTAAGTTTACCAAATTCAAAAGATTCAGTGGAGCAAAGAGAAATGCAGTAATTTCCATGAAAATATCAGATATTCAGACAAACAGTGCAGGAGATAAACCAATTTCACAGCCTTTACCAGTTGCTTCAACATGTGAAAGTTGGTTCTCAGATTGAGCAGGCAAATGAGGAGATAATGTCTGCTAATTGTGTTGATATACCTTATTCTCCTTCCTCTTCCAAAAAATATATTAGTGTTTCTCTACAATCTATTTCTTGGATTTTAGATTCAGGTGCTTCCGAGCACATGACTTTTGATTTGCAACTTCTATGTAATGTCAAGCTCCTTCCTAAACCATTTTACGTAAAGTTGCCTAATTCTGCTAAGGTGTTGGTTTATTAGGCAACAATCTAGATATAAAAACCTTGACCGAATTTACAATGTTTTCCCAAAATCGGTAATACAAGTCATAAGCTCTACGAATCTCCTAAGACTTCTAAATACAACTGTTTTGGAAATAAATATGACAGTGTATGAATAATAATACAAGGAAGGTGACTCCGAAGCCTGCGAACGCAGCAACAGGTTACCTTGAGTCTCCTCAGCAATCATCCGCGCAGTTACTAACAATCAAAACATGGATCTGTGCAAACAAAAAAGCACAGAAGAGTAGTATGAGCACACCACAACGGTGCCCAGTAAGTATCAAGACTAACCTCGGTGGAGTAGTAACGAGGACTAGTCAAGACACCACTGGTCTAAAAAAATAAAATATATTTGTTATTTTTATCTAGTTTAGGTTATTTAGTTGCTTAAAAACTAGTAATATAGTGCCCTTTTAGTGTAGTAAAATGTAGAGCCTTTTAGCGTAAAATTCCTGTAGTTTAAGTATCTCTTATACTGATAGATCAACACAAACTCTGTCCAATTTACAAAAATTAATTATTTAATTTACAAAACAAACATATAGAATTATGAAACTAACATGTAAAATATTAAAATTGACACACATAAGAATTCAGGATAGCTTGGTGCTACTGTGCCTCAAATATCGAGACTGGAACTCATAGATATATACTCTGTCCAATTAAATATTGTATAATTATAAAAAATAATTATTTAATTTACAAAACAAATATACAAAATTATGAAAATATTAAGATTGACACATATAAGAATTCAGGATAGCTTGGTGCTACTGGGCCTCAAATATCGAGGCCGGAACCCATATGTGAATACTCTGTCCAATTAACTATTGTATAATTATAAAAATAATTATTTAATATACAAAACAAACCAACAAAATTATGAAAATAATAAAATTGACACATACAAGAATTCAGGATAGCATGGTGCTACTGAGCCTCAAATATCGAGCCTGGAACCCATAGATATATACTCTGTCCAATAAAATATTGTATAACTCTAAAAATTAATTATTTAATTTACAGATCAAACATACAATTAATGTTATTTAATTTACAGTAGACGACATGGACGAGCCGCATATGCATCCCATACCTTTCTTCAATGAGATATAAGTGTTACAGGGCGATCACAGGTCCGCCTACGTATGGGAGGGAGAGTTACTGGCCCAGACTCTCGACGCCAGGAGAGTGGACAACATGTGGGATTTTATGAAGGATAGAGATCTACATCCCCATGTAATCCAGCGCCTGCGGGATACGTGCTTCCAGAACATTTTAGAGATCGGGAGGCTGCAACTCAACTGGTCTTTGATCACGACCCTGATAGAGCGGTGGCGACCGGAGACGCGCACATTCCACCTGCCCATCGGCGAGGCCACCATCACGCTGTAGGACATGGAGGTTTTATATGGGATGCCTGTTGATAGACTTCCTGTTGCACTGCCTCAGGCCATGGGAGAGATGACGCGTGGGCAGTATTTGGATATGTTGTTGCAGCTCACTGGTTTCAGGCTACAGGATGAGACTGCACACTCAGGGGCCAGTCGTATGAGTTTGACAGCTATTTGACAGCATTTGGAGATATTGCACCCCAACATCACCAGCGAGACATATGATCTGCATATTCACTAGTATACGAGGTTGCTTCTGCTCCTTTTGTTTGGGGGGAGGGGGGGGGGTCTTATTCCCAAACACTTCGGGGAACCTAGTCAGCTTGAGATTTCTTCATCATCTTCAGTTTCTAGATGATTTACCCCAGTACAGCTGGGTTGCTGCTATTCTCGCCTACTTGTACAAGCATATGTGTCGGGCGATCATGGGCACCCAGCATGACATATGTGGATTTTTTCCGCTTCTACAGGTGACAACATATTCGAACACTCTATTTATACCTTCCAATTCTATCTAGTAAAAAATTATCTTAAATTTTACGTCAACTTTGTATGTTTAGTTTGGGCCTGAGAGTGGTTCCTGTAGTTGCAGCCACCTCTACCACCATTACCTCAGAATTTACCACCTTCATTTCTCCCTCTAGCTAGGAGGTGGTTTCTCCGGTGTGGATATGTACGATATTACGAGGCTCCGCATAATCTCCCCCTTTGCAGGGATGTGTTGGATATGCTGGAGGGTGCACATGTAAATGTATACCTAAGCTTACTTGGTATAGCTTCATGTAACGACCCGACCAGTCGTTTTGAGCTCTAGCGCGTCGTTCAATGATTGGAAGTCATGAACAGCTTCATTTCAGGTATTATGACTTGCGCGTATGGCCGGAATTGAAATTCGGGAAGTTCGGAGTTAAATTGAAAGGAAAATTCTTATTTCGGAAGCCTTAAGTTGGGAGAATCGACTAAGACTGTGATTTGGAGTAAAAGACCTCGGAATCAGGATTCGAAAGTTCCAGCAGGTTCATACGATGATTTCGGACTTGGGTTACGTTCGGATCGGGTTTTGAATAACCCGGGAGCGTTTCAGCGTATATTGTGGAAATCAACATTTTTGAAGGAATTTCCTACGTTTGGCTTGAAGCGCATTTCAGAGATTTTTATGATTTTTATGTCGGATGTCCGGAGGTCAGTTTGAAGTCATTTGGCTAAAGATAGAAATTTGAAGGTTTTTGAAGAATCTGACCGGAAGTGGAAATTTGGATATCGAGGTCGGAATGCAATTCCGGAAGTTGGATCAGGTCCGTAATGTCGAATATGACTTGTGTGCAAAATTTGGGGTCAATCGGATATGATTTGATGGGTTTCGGCATCAGATGTAGAAGTTTGAAATTCTAAGTTTTTAAAGATTTGGATTGGAGAGCGATTCGTTGTTTCAATGTCGTTTGATGTGATTTGAGGCCTCGAGCAAGTCTGTGTCATGTTTTGGGACAGGTTTGTGTAATTGTACGGGGTCCCGGGGGCCTCGGGTGGTTAACGGATCAAATGTGGAGTGGAAGAAGAGGTGAAGTTGCTGTCATCTGATGTGAGCGCACCTGCGAGGCTTTGGTCGCAGGTGCAGAGCCGCAGGTGCGAGTTTTGGGCTGGAGCTGAGGAGTCCTCAGGTGCGAGAGTTTGGGCGCACCTGCAAAAGCGCAGGTGCGAGCAGGAGACCGCAAGTGCGGAAATGAGGCCTAGGCAGAATGTTTTTAAACGAGAATCATGTCATTTATCCTCCTATTTTCATTTTGAGGAGCTTCAAGGAGGGAATTTTGTCAAGGATCACAAGGTAAGTTGTTTCTACTTATTCCCAAGTTAAATACGAGGTTATTACATGGATTTGAACATGAAAATTGTGGGCAAATTGGGAAATTTGAAGAAAACCTAGAAATTTTGTAATTTGGATTTTAGCCACGAATTGAGCATGAATATTTGAGTAAATTATATATTTGAACTAGTAAAGCTATGGGTAGAGTTTACCTTCGAGAAATTTCAGAATTCGGGCACGTGGGCCCGAGGGCATTTTGGTCAATTCATTGAGTGGAGTTGGGAAATTTTATAATTTGAATTTGTTGCGAGTATTAGAGTGAATTTTCATTGCTTTGCCCGTTATTTGGTAGTTTTTGGGCGTTGTGTATCAATTGGAGTCGTCGGAAGGGCTTGGAAGCCGGTTATGGAATTTCAAAGCGAGGTAAGTCTCCTTTCTAACTTTGTGAGGGGAAATTGTCCCCATAGGTGAACTAAATGAATACATGCTATCAATTGCGGGGGCTACGTACGCACGAGGTGCTGAGGAGTCCGTGCGTAGATACTAATATGCTTATGTCCGGGTAGTCTAGGACCCATTAGCATGCCTTACGTGTTGTACATGTGATCCTGCCAATAATACTAGACTAATAATGTTATAATTGGTAATTTATCCCCTAAGAAGGCTAGAGAGTAACTTTCTTAATCATTTATAAAGAGAATTGATTCCTCTTTGGATAATTGTATTCCTGATAAGGTTATATTAATTAATATTATTGAACTTGGCAAATGAATTTCAAACAAAGATCTAAATGCTATTTTCGTGTTCTTTTAAAGAGAATTTTTCCACTTTCCCCGGGTAACTGCTTCCTTGATAAAAATGTGGACTTATTATGTGAATATGTGTATCTAGGGGTACCTGAGTCGCATGTATGATTCGCGAGCAGGATAACCCTATATTTATATATAACCGCATCGCATAATCGATTCGCGAGCGGGGCAGATAGATGCATCTATGGTTCGAGCGGTTCGACCCTCGGCAGTGCACAGTTTATTATTGTTGGTCTGCGCCGTTCGACCCTCGGCATTTTAATTGCGCATGTCAAATGCTGCGTATTTCCTGTGATTTATACATGATAAATACTGCGTATTTCCTGTGATTTATACATGGTAACACTGCGTATTTCCTGTGACTTATATATGTTTATCGGCTTGAGGAAAAGTTGAAATGCTAGTTTAAATGAAGAAGAAATGATGTGTAAAAGGTGAAATAAGTTTGATGTTTCTTATCCCTGGTTATTAATTGATTTTATATGATACTCATGCCTAGCACCTCACCTGATTATATTTATCCGACTTATAGCAAGTGTCTACCTTGACCTCTCGTCACTACCTCTCTGAGGTTAGGCGGGATACTTACTGAGTATACGTTGTTTTCGTACTCATGTTACACTTGTTGTGCATTTTGTTGCACAGGTACCTTCATAGCAATGGTTGACTTGGAGACTTAGACGGGTTGCATCATCCGGAGGCATTCCGCAGCTGACAGATTCTCCCTTCTATGTATTTGCACTTTATCTTAAAGTCTTTTGTCCAATTTGTACCTCGGACAAGCATTGTATAATTGTATAAATTCTTAGAAGTTTCTCATGTACTTGTGTCACCGGGTTCTGGGGATATGTTGGGATTTATTTTTCTTAAACTAAATTGATTCTCTAACGTATTTAATTTATGAAGATTTAATCATTTGATTATGAAATGCAACGAAAGGAAACGATTTCAAAAATGTTTAAAACAAGAATTAACCCAACCAGTTAAGGATTTGCTTGCCTGACAGTGGTGTCCGGCGCCATCGTGACCTTATGGAATTTGGGTCGTGACACTTCATATGTGTTGTGCATACTCACATTTTTTGTTTTTATTTGATAGTTCATCTGGACGCCATACAACGACGACTTGATAGGTGTCCTGCCCGATTATTGCTCAGTCGACCGACTGATTTGGAGCATTTCCGTCCCGCTGATGTGCCTCGATATTATGGAGCATCATGCATCTGATCGCGTACTTCGCCAGTTTGGCCGTCTGTAGTATATACCGAGAGCGCCTTCATGAAAGTCCACACATTATCAGCGGGATGATCGTTCCAGGGTGGACGACGCATATATGGCATGGCTAGAGGCGCAGGTCTATACTTGGGACCGACGAGCTGACCTGATTCTGCCCCCCCCCCCTTCACAGATCTAGACAGAGACTATTCAGCTCTATATGCACTGGTACCACCGCGTTACCTGACTTTTTGTCAGGAATCCCATTCATTAAGATGGCGGTCGGTACGTTCCATACGCCGGGCGACATGAGGCCTTGGTATGTTTTCTCGTATTATTACTTATATAACTGTAACATAGTATTATGTAGTTTATATTTTATACTTTGTGCAGGCTATTGGCCTACATATAGTCTACCATATGGGACTGCAGTTGCAGCAGCATGTCGGCGAGGGAGCGGCTGCTTTGCACGATTATGGTCGACAGGTTGCAGAGGTGGCTGCTCGGACACTGCAGCGAGCTCGAGAGGAACAACGCTTGGGACACGACCCTTCTTATGTGGCGCCAGAGCAGTACAAGCGAGGTAGGGTTGTCGCAGGAGGTAAGGGTGCCCCACGAGGTAGGGGTGCCCCTCGAGGTGGGGGTGACCCACGAGGCAGGGATGCTTTGCGTGTTAAAGATTCTTTCAGATACAAAACAACTTTTTCGTAGATGGGCATCTTTTCAGTTCGACAAGACAACACACATAACGTAGTATTTATTCGCTATATGTATTCACATATTTATCAAAAATCTTCCTTTAACTTAACTATTTTTGAACTATATTTATCAAATATATTCACATATTTTTCCATTTTTTAATCCAATACTAGTTTTGATTATATGAACGGGAGGGAGAAATTCATTAATTTACTCAACTGGAAAATGTTAAATATCAATAAGATTTAACAACAATGGAAACATAATTTTATTTGATACATCGTGCAACATAAAAAAGTACATACACTTATTACAACTACATTACGAAACCAGTTACTACATGTGTCATTGATAGTTGGGCACATTAGAAGAACTCCGACTACGAGCTTGATTACCACCTCCACCCAAACAAGCCGAAGGACATTTTTGACGGTCGTGTCATGTTTGCGAGCATATACCATATTTGTGCGCATATACGATATCGCTAACATTCATTTGGTTCCGTATACGCGTTCTCTTCTGCACCTATATTCGACGCAAAAAATCCTTGTTACACACCATTTTAAATGGTTATGGCGGCCAATAATGCTCATCACCCACTGGCTACAACTGCCCACTATAGGTGTTTAAGTATGCAACAACACTATATTGTTTATCAACGTAGTTGGTTGGCCCTAAACCAACATGTTGAAAGCACCCGATGGCATGTGAGCACGTCAGGTGGTAGATGGACCATTTTTCACAAAAGCATAACCTTCTAGATTCATTTATGGATGTACATTATTCCCCCGATTTTGATGGAGAGCGGTGCGAACTTCAAAAACATTTCTGCCGTGATCATACTGTAAAAATGAATGCCAATGTGCTCGCCGCCTGTATTTCTCAAATCTCTTCATCGGAAGTGGCATAAATTCAACACCCTTTTCCATCAATGACTTTGCTGTTGTATCCCTTTCAACAAACCTCTCCGCCATCTGCTTGAACGAGATCCGCACTATGGCAGTGACATGCAATCCTCATGCCAACTTTAATAACCCATTGAAATACTCTGACACGTTTGTAGTCAAAATTCCACATCTTCTTCCACCATCCGCATGCAAAGTCCTTTTGTGAAGCTCATATCACATCAACCAATGATAAGCTCTCTCATCTTCATGCCTGATAGATTCCACGTGCCTCTGGAATTTATGCTCTTGGTGGTCTATTGTTTCCATCCACATCAAATCATACAGATCATTGTTGGGATGTGCCTTCTGTAAATTGGCCTTCAAGTGCCTCACACAGTAACGGTGGTAGGCATAAGGTTCTTTCCATGCAGGCAAATTCTCTACAGAACTTAAGATACCACCATGCCGATCAGATATTAGACAAATAACGGAACACTGTTTGACAACATGCTCTTTCAAATGGTTCAAAAATAGCATCCACGTCTCTTGGCTTTCATAGGCACAAGTAGCAAAAGCTAGAGGAAATATTTGTGCATCCGCATACTGCAACGGCTATCAATAACTTGATATCATACTTTCCATAGACATGAGTGCCGCCTATGGATATTATCGGCCGCCAATACGAAAAACCATCAATTGCTGGTTTAAATGCCCAAAACACGTAATTGAATATATATTATGGTGTTTCCGGACTCCGCTCAAGCTTCCATTCAACAACCGTCCCAGGGTTAAAGTGTTGCAGTGCGTCCATGTACCTGGGTAGAGCTGCAAATGACTTATCCCAGTTACCATAAACAATTTCAAACGCACGTTTGCGCCCGAGAAATGCCTTTCTTTTGGTAATGGTATGGCCATATTCTTGGTGGACTGATGTGATGCACTATTTGATTTTATACCTTATGGACGCTTCAAGGTGTGGAATAAGTACAAGAGAAATCAAGTCAATATCCAAGTTTAGTGATTCCCATTGAATGTGTCCATTTCATATCTGTGGGTGAGAATGTATTTACCCACTTTCCACACACTTGTGTTCTTCTTGCTCGCACACAGCATCCAATGACAACCCGTAACCATCTGCAGCAAACAACCTTGTATACCTCTGGAGTTGACTCCCATACCGTCATCTCACGACACTCTTTTACATTGTGCATTTTTGCCGACCTGTTTAGGCGCGCTTTATCAGGAAAAACATGCTCTTTGCCAGTACCGTTGGTCCAGAATCATCCCACATTGCTGATCAAATTTCATCAAAATCCTTTGTGAAAGCATCCACATCTGGAATACTTGGCAAGTTATCAAGGTAGGGAATCTTTCTTGAATGAAACGACACTTGGGACTCGTACACTCTTGGTCTAACGGGGTGGGGGGTGGGGGGGGGGGTGGAGCATACTCCCTCGTCAAATCAGGTCCTTCATTCTCTTCCTCCTCATCACCATCCTCACGAGGTAAGGGTGTGTCGTCTCCGAAATCATCGATATTTTTATCATAATCATTGTTCCCTTCCTCACTATGTCCATCTGCCAGATCCCGATTTAATATGTCGTCTTGGGGTAATTGAGTCAGGACAGGTGATTCAACTTGCTCGTTTTCACTGCACAAACAATAAAATAATAAGCTACTGAAATTAATAAATATTTTCCATATAGCTTTATCACTTCACTTACAAATCGGTAATGTGTTGACATCCCATGATGGACATTATCATGTTGGTGATGACTCCCTGATGGACCACCATGATCCGACACATCAAAACTAGGCATATTCCAACTGGGTGTTGGTTCATAACTTGTAAAATTCATATCTGGCCGGTACCCTCTGTGAAATGTATGAGTGTTAGTGCAAATTCAATACATCAAAAATAAAATCATTACACAAAGAAAAATTGAAGTTTACCACTCGTCTTGTGGATTATATAAAGAAGGAGAGAAATTATTTCCTCGTTCCTCATTCGCCGGAGGTGATAAGTTTAAATCAGGGCAAACTCTTTCACCCGGAACTTGTTCGGCAAAAACTACTCCAGAATAACCACCCGATGACTGAGGGTTATCCCTACTATGCGCAACCTTATTATTGCGAACGTCTTCAACATTGACGTACATTTCCAACATTTTTATCACAAGAAATTTCCGGTATTCATCCGGAGTCCTCAAAAAATCCCTCAAAGTTTCATCATCGTCGATGTTAAACGCAACGTAACAAGCACCCTTGAGTAGTGACGGAATACGGATATCTTCCGGTTACTTTAAGGTTCACCGAATGTTTCCTCACACTCATTTTATTACATAACAACGATACCAATCTATCGTACTCCATTGTAAGTGNCCCCCCCCCCCTTCCCCCAATATAATGAAACTTTTACTTTTCGCTCTTCAGACATTATGAAAAAATGCTTGAGAATTTAACAAGAAAAAAAGTTTGAACGGGAGTAAGAATATTTTTTGAATGGATTTTTGTAAAATCCTAACACCTTTAAATAAGGCAATGCCTAGCTCGGGGGGCTGGATTTTTTTAGGTATAACGCTCTTTTAAAGGGCGCTATACCTATTTGAATTATTGTTATGTCAGTTAAATGCAAGAGACTTATTGGTGGACCCACAAAACAGGTATAACGCTCTTTATTACTGCGCTATACATATATAACGCGCTTCTTTAATGCGTTATATGTATAACGCACTTTTAAAGAGCGCTATATTTTAACGTCCAAAACTCCATTAAAGTATATCGCTCTTTAAAAAAGGTTATACATAGATAGATAGTTTTTTTTTAACATGCATTTGTGTTATACTCGTCAAAAAGAACCACAAATAGGTTCTGATCCCTTGTTTGAGAATTATAATACCTATGAATGGTGGTCAAGGAGACAAACATACGGTTGCTCCAGATAGAGTGAGTGGAAATATATACCTCACAATTGATTTTGACTATTGGTTCCCCCTATATATCTGACAATATCAGATAGAGTAAAATAGGATAGAGGACCACCTCTGTATATATTTGTTCGTTTTAATTTATGTTATAAAGTTTGAGCAGATACAGAATTTAGCGAATAAAATAAAACTTCCAAAATTTATAATCGTAAAACATATCATGGTTAATAAGATATTTAAAACTTGTGATATTAAACCTTTTGTAACATTAATTTAGTTGAAAAAACTTTTCATTAAAAGTTAAATGTAAAAGTTAAGTTCAATTATTTTAAATTTAAAATGTTATTATTCTCAGGGGTGTTCATGCTTCGTTTTGGATCGATTTTTCTCTAGAAAGAAATTAAATTAAGTAAGTCGGTTCTTCTAATATTGGAACTAAACCAAATTAATTAAGTCGGTTTTTTATCGATTCGGTTTTTGTCAGTCTTAATCGGTTTTTCGGTTATTTATCTGTTATTTTTTAAAATATGAGACATACACTACCAAACACATTTTCCGAAGACTACACTGTCAACATAACACTAATCCAATTACTTTTTGAGAAATCTATCATTATATATTGATGATAATTGAATCAACTAGTGATGAATAATTTAAGTACTCAACTAAAAATCGATTATTTTTAACATGAAGAAATTCTTGTACTTACCAAAAGAAAACTACCAATCAAACTAGAATGTAAAGGCAAAGAATTAGATTATTATAAAAGTAAAAAACTAGACTACAAATATAAACGACTAATATGAACCAAAACTTTTTACAAGTATTATATAAAAATATACATATACATATATATATATATAAAAATATACATATATATATATATATATATATATATACATATATATATAGGTGCAATAATAAATTTAAATATCTATTTCTATAGTCGGGTTAGTTCGATTTTTTCTGTTAGTTTTTGACTAAAATCAAAACTAAACCAAATCTAATCGATTTTTAAAATTTAAAACTAAAACCAAATCAAACCTAAAAAATATCAATTTTTTGATCGATTTGATTCTGCTTTTGGTTTGGTTCAATATTTTGGGTTTTTATGAACCCCTAATTGTCTTAAAACACACTAACAGAATATTACCCACATAAAATTGGAGGGAGTATTTATTTACTAACTACTCTTTCCGGTCCGCAATAAGTGATCAATTTATTTTTGGCACGTCTATTAAGAAAATATTAAATTCTATATAAAAATATCTAGTATGACTAAATTATTTTTAATTAAATATTTGATATGAGGAGTAAGAAAACTTTTTAGAAATATATATATATAAAAGTAATTTTATAAAAATAAATTAAATTCTTTCTTGATTATATAAATAAATACTTAATTTGAATCAAAATAAAAAAAAAAAATTAATCACAGAGGATAGAAGTTAATTTTGTATACGACTTATAGATTCAACAGAAGAAGCTTGCCCTATTAGGTATTTAGGTTGATTAGTCAAACTGTGAATCCGCCTTTCCGTAGAGAACCCTACATATTACATGTATTGGACCGTGGAATATAGCCATTAGCCAATAGCAGAGTCTGCAACTGTTTGGATAAGCTTGCTGTGTATTATGACTTTTGACAACCCGAAATCCTCTTTTTTACCTTTTCTTTTTTTGCTTTCGCACAAATCTCCATGATCTCTCTTCCCTCCCAAATAAAAATAAAAATAAAGTATTGAAATCTTTTTTGTCCACACAGATGGACCGACTAACATTCTGCATATATTTATTTCTTTTTGTTTTTCAGATTCTGACATTTCACTTGGCTTTTGCTTTTTTCCGTCTTCATCGGCCTACTCTAACCTCAAATATCACCAAGAATATGTGTCTTTGCGGAGAAATAAATGTTGACTGAAAATAAATAGCTACTTCACTTCTGAAGGTTAATTTCACCACTCTTCAGGTAAGAAATTAAACTCTCCTTTGTTTGAAATAATTATATATGGAGATTCTTTCTCCGTTTTTTTCTTTATTATCTGTGTGTTTATTTGTTTCCTTGAAATGGGTACAATTATTTTCTCGAATTCTTTTTATATATACCAAAGAGTAGATGCTTAAGTTTGAGTTAGCTACAAGATTATTCTTACGGTCACATCACAGCCGTTAAAATGATATTTCTCTGGCATTGAAAAGGTTTGATTCTCTGTTAATTAATTAACGATATATTCTGAACTTTGTTCAACGTATACACAAGTGAATGTAGATCAAAATTGTGATAATCATGTATCTATAACTACGCTACACTTTAACATATGCATGCATCCAGTTTTGGAAGATATATAAAAAATCTTGAAGCACAATAATGGCCACAATATATACACGATATGGTTAAGAGAGACAGATGCACCATCTTCTAAATCTTATAGTTAAGGGAGCTTTTCATAACATCCAGTAAAGTTTGGGCTGTATCGAGGATAAAATGGAAAGTTTAAGTTTTAATTTCTTAAATAATTATTAATAAGGAGATAAGTTTACATAAATTTGAATCAGAAGGAGTATAATAAGATCATTCATAAATAGGGAGATGTACGTTATCTAGAAGGTTAGTGTTAATGTTAGCCGATGAGATGTCGTAATTCATGATTACAGCTTTCGACTACTGATTGGCTAACCACATGACATGGACATGAAATTCTCCCTCTTGTACTAGTTTGATTTGCCGTGTCGGCGCATCTTGTCTCAACTCGTGTCTTTTCAACTATATATCGAGAACAATATATTTAGTAAATTTAAAAAAAAAATTACTAAATCCAAATAACAATATTCCCAAATCTAATACTACTGTCAAAACAAGGAAATATTACTCCAAAAAAAAATATAGTAATAAGGAAGTTAATTAAAGAACCTCGTGCTATTAGAATGTGATGAATAAATCCTAATCAATTGACAGCACGAAAGCATCCGACTGTCCATGTAACTTAAAGGATCTGAATTTAGACAGGAAATGAGGAAATCAGTAGATATGCGAATGGGTAACTAAAGCAGGGTTGACAGGAATACGACTCTTTGGTTCCATCAGTATGGATATACAACAACATACATTATAATTCTACAAGTAGAGTCTGGGAAGGATAGTGTGTACGCAAACCTTTTTCCTACCCTGAAGGACAAGAGGTTTTTTTCGATAGACCCCTAGAAGATGAAAAGAGACAATAAAACATTAACATCAACAGAAACCAGAAAGATAGTGTCACCAACCTAAGAATAAGAAAAATAAGTGTAAAAAACAATATCAATAATCAGTAACAAGGGTAAGATACTAGAAAATATTGGAGCCGAAAAATAGTATGTGAACACAACATGTACCACTAGCATATTAAAACAAGACACTACTAGTCTTACCAGAGGGGGAGCCAGGATTTGAAACTTGTGGGTTCGGAATTCTAAATCTTGTATGTTACTGGGTTCTAAATTAATAATTTATACATGTTCAATGAATTTTTTAAGGCAAATACATGGTTTGAACGAAAGCTACTGGGTTCGTCCGAACCCGTAAGTTATACTCTCCCTCCGCCCCTGAGTCTTACGCCAAGTACAGAGTAGGAAAAATGATTAACTACCTACTAACCTTCAACCCTAATGCTCGACAACCTATCAAGGGTCATGTTTTCGGTGAGATAGAGTAGTCTCATATTATGCCTAATCACCTCTCCCAATACTTCTTAGGCCGTCATCTACCTCTTCTCATACCCTCCAAGGCCAACAAGTCGCACCTCCGTACCGGGGTGCATCTAGGCTTCTTTTCTGCACGTGCCTGAACCATTAAAGCGTCGCTTATCACATTTTATCTTCCATGAGAGTCACGCTCACCTTCGCCCAATTATCTTCGTTCCTAATCTTATCCAACCTAGTGTGAACAAATATCCCTTTCAACATTTTTATTTTTGCTACTTTCATCTTTTGAATATGAAAATTCTTGGCTGGCCAATACTCTCTCCTTCAGTATAGATAAAGTGACACAAATCAATTTGACAAAACTTTGTTCTCCAATATGGAGAGCAATCATAAGCTACGTGTTGGGAGGTAATAACTTTAGGAATACTTCAAATTTAATCTTCTTAATCTTGGAATGACCATTTTGTCTGGTTGCTCCCAAAAGATTGGCCAATAGCCGATAGAAATTCTTTTTTTAATACACACATGGCATTTTGTTTATGTTTTTTCTTTTCCATTGAGGACAAATCACATCGTAATAAAAAATCATCCACTCAATGATTTAATTTATATATACTAACATTGTTATTTTAATTTTTGCCTAGTCGTGGATTTTTAAAATTGTTACACTGTTAGAGCACATGAAGCTAAACTAATCTCAGACTCACCACTGTGCAAAAACAAATCTTTACCCAATAGGGTGTATAGCAAACATTAGTTTTCTCGTTACAATTTTAACTTTCTCCTTCATTCTCCATTGGAGAATTTCCCGCCTATTGTTTTTTAATCGTTCAATTGGAATATCTTGAATATTCATGCTTGCTTACACAAATATATTATCTTTTGTCTAATCTAATCAATTGAGATAAGAGTGTGAGAATACGTCGGCTTGTGACATAAGAGTGTGAGATATGACCAACAGTATATGTAGATATTCAAAAGTTTAAATTTTAAATCCCTTTAACTTTGGTCATATCTGTAATAGGACTCTCAGCTTAATTCTGCATTTACCCTATTTATCTCATATTCCCTTCGGTCCACAATAAGTGATTTTTTGACCATTTTCTTGTGGTAAAAAATATCTGATTTTTTCAGATTTCAAGAACGAATTAATTGCTTTTTTCCTACATTGAGGAGTATGTGTTATGCGTGTTTATGTGAAGAGATAGTAAATGTTAATATGGTCAATTTCATTACTAATTAATGTTAAAAAGTGAATTTCTTCGTTTGTGTGAAAACAACCAAAAAATCACTTATTGTGGACCGGAGGGAATAGCTATCTTTGCACACACCTCATGCACATCTATAAAGTGAGAAGTACTTCAGAATTTATGCATATAGTGAGAAGTACATCACAGTGAATGCATAAAGCAGGGTAAGCTGATCACAGATTTACTTCCTCAATATCATCCCAGGGTAGAACCTGGCAAGTTTAGTTATCAAAAGGACAATCACAAATTTGGTTTTTTTCTTTAAATGGCGTGAAGGTGGGAGGTAATAATTAATGACGGGCGGATTGTAGCCCCAATCGTGGGCTCGTGAACCCATGGTCTCACTATCAAATTAGGCATTTTATGTACGTATTTTCTAGAATTAGTCTAATATTAGTTGTTGGCACCCCTGCTTCAAAAAAATTGAATGATGCAATTAGTTGAATATTAAATTATTTACCTTGAGGAACAAGGATCGATATCCACTTACTTCTTTTTTAGCGGTGCATCCAGATTCAAGAAATCCTAGCTTGCCTTTGATTAATGAGCCCTAAAAACACTGAACGCTGGATTTCTGGATCACCACCGGTTCAGCCAGAGCTGAATTGTTTTAAGGACTATATATAGCTTCAATAATGTACAGCTCCCCTATGTATATTATGGGGGTTTGTTGATGATGAACCAAGGTATATAATCTCACATCTTTAGTGTTGATTAGAATGATGATAAATAAAACAACTAACCTATCTTTTATATTGGAAAAAGAGACTTGGAGAGGGGTAATGTGTACACCGACCTTACGCCCATCTTGTACAGGTGAAGAGGTTGTTTCATAGACCTCGGCGCAACAATAGTAACTAAAATAAAACACAGGTTTAAGGATGGAATTTGTATATAAACTTTGCCCAAGAGTATAACTAGTTAAGCTGCATGGGACACCTTCGTGTGGGGTAAAGAACAAAAACCGGCTTCTATTTTGCCCAAGAATCAAACATTTATTATATAAGCTTTCTGTCAAACCAGCTTCAATTTCAGCTCCAATTATATGAGTAGTAAAAGAACTCCAACCAGCTTCTATTTTAGCTCCCAATTATATGAGTAGTAAAGAACTCAAACCAGCTTCTGTGTTAGCTCCAATTATATGAGTGGTAAGGAAGTTCAAACAGTTAGCTTTTTCCCTTCTATTTTGCTAAATAAACCGCTCTATAAGCGGTGGCGAAGCTAGAAATTTTTCAAGGGTGTTCAAATTTGAAATAAGTGAAAAAAAATTCTCGACAAAGGGCGTTCAATATGTGTTATATACCTTTAAAAGATAATATGTTGCCTATATAACAATGCAATTTTCCGACACCACCCTTTTGACCATGTCACTTCGCCACTGTCTATAAGTCACAGCTTTGTTTGACATTACTATCTCAGTAGACAGAAAGGGAAAATTTGTCAGTTTTTAACTTCTGGATGCGACATATGTTGAGGTCTTCTGCTCTTTAACCTTTCTTAACTTCTTCAGTTTATTTTTCTTTAGGAGTAATTTTATTTAGATAACACACAAGTAACTTGCTGTAAAATATGAAGAAAATAGTTTACATGTGTGAATTAAGCATAAAATTATCACATCTACCTTTCTTATTTTAGTTCTACTATATTTACTAATTGTCCAGAGATTAAGCTTTCCTGTTTTCCATTTTAATTTTGTTACTTTCATGTTTTTCTAGAGACTATATATTTAATAAATCCTCTGATTGATAGGATTTTCATTTGTCTCACCAGATTTTAATTTGTTTGGTTAAACCTTAAAAGTGTGGAGGCCTATAACAAACATGTGAATACATTAAATCCTTAACATCACATGATGTTTTAGCCTTACAAAGTTCATTATCAAATGCCATAGGACCAGTGGTGCCTATTACTTTAGGAAACATATCTATCAAAGACATAAAAGAGTAGTACTTTCAGCAAAAATCAGAGTCCATAGTTAGGGGATAATTAGTCTATTTCTAATTAAACTCTAAATGCAAATAAGTAAAAAGCTTAATTTTCATATACAATCTTTTGTTAAGTCCATTTGATGAACTTCATGGCTTATCCCCCCCCCCCCCCCCCTTTTATCTAAACGGCCTCGTTTCACCTCCTGTCAACCCCAGTCGTTGATCTTTGATGATCCAACGACTGGGAACTCAATTCCCTCCCCACTATATATATGTCTGAACGAGCCCTTACTCCCAACACCCCACTCNCCCCCCCCCCCCCTACACACACATATATATATAAAATATATATATATATATACACACAACATTAAATTTTGATTATAACTTGAATAATACAAAAGTGAGAGAAAGGGTAGAGGGTTTACATAACATCTCATTCCTCATAAATGTCCTTTGAGTGCTTGTCTTTGGATGTAGCAATAGCTGCAAAAGCATAGGTGAACTCACAAGATAGAGTAAGTATAGTATTCAAGAATTAATCAAACAGTTAGAAAGTCAATAATATGGTGAAACATAAAGAGAAAAATATATAAACAATCGAATTAGGGTAAATCATGAGCAATAACTTTCACTTTCAGATTTTGCTTCTAACAAGTTTGCAAAGTAAGAGACAGCCGCAAAAGGAATCTCCAATTATGTGAATTAATCATGCAAATAGATTTCAAAATCTTTCATTTTATAGAGTTCTTGCTTTCATCTTAGATAAATCTCCGGAGAATGAGAACCTATATACTAGCAGATTAAAGAAATATGTCATGGCATGAACAACATCTAGAATTTGACTATACACATAAAACACATATACAATAACAACCCAGTATAATAGGGTAGTGTGTACGTGGGCTTTGCCTCTACCTAGGGCTAGAGAAGCTGTTTCCGAAAGACCCTCAAATACATATACGAAATATGAAATAAATTTTAAGAAAAGAGGAAAATTAGATGAAGTTAAGAGAAGAGAGGGAGCGTAGGCTGAAGGTGATGACAGAAGCATAGAGAGCACAAATGAATTGAGATGCTTTTGCTGCACAAATTTAATTAGCATATCATCATCAGTGCTCTCTATCTTCTGTCAACAATTATCACCCTTTTTTGCCCACTTCCTCTATACTCCTTACCCTAAATTTACATTTTACAATACCGTTTAATTCTCTCAGGACATAAATTTTTTTTAGGGTTTGGGGGAGGGGGAGGATGTGGTTGTGGGGGGGGGGGGG
>ML256256.1:74501-90437 GCA_005239495.1 Nicotiana undulata | reverse complement strand
AAGAGAGGGGGGTGGGTTGGGGGGGGGGGGGGGGGTTGAAGGAAGAAAAGGGTGCTAGGGCTATGTTAGAAATAAATATTTGGAGGAGTTAACCTATTGAAGAGTAGGAGTGTAGAAGGCTTCTTTTATAGGAAAATAGGAAGTGAGAGAAGATTGAGGGAAAGGTATTCTTGGTAAAAAGGGTTACCCCAGTACACCTGTCCTTACTATATGTGTACTCTCTAATTTGTTATAACAGTTTCTCACGAGTTGGGTTTAGGTAAAAGGACAGCCAAAGATACACTTAAACTCTTAGAGCTCGTTAGGTACAAATGATAAAAAGATAATTATTTTCGGAATTAAATTTGAGACGAGTTTATTTCATATTTAGTTGGGATAAAAATCGCAGTATAACTAATTTCGAGATTAGTTATCCCAAATTGTCTTACCATTTCCATATTTGTCATGCATGGTTGATATTTTTTTATTAACCGTGGTGTTTGGATCAACTAGTGGTATTTAGATCATCTTATGCGTTCATTGATAATTTCCTACGAAGACTTAAGCAGATTGATAATGGTCTTCTATGAGTTTCATTAATTCTTAGGCCATATTCTTAAAAGCAAAAAACGGGAAAAATATCTCTTCACTAAAAAGAGAAACATAGAGAGTTCCCCTGCTTTTCAATCATAAGATAAAATCAACTAATTGTCTTCTATGGATAACTCTTTACTTTCATGTTATGAGATATATATTATTTGATATTTGGATATGCACTAAAAATGTAAATATTTTTTGCCCTTTTTAGAAGATCACTTCCTTTTTCTAAAAGATTTTCAATTTTTTTTAAAAGAATTACAACCTGGTGCACTAAGCTCTCGTTTGCGGCCAAACCACAAGGATCTATCGTACACATCCTTACTCTGCATTTCTGTATGAGGTTATTTCCACAGCTCGAACTCGTGACCTCCTGCTCACACATGACAACAACTTTACCAATTACGCCAAGATTCTATTATCATTTAATGTTTTATAAATAATTACCCATAATGGTGTAAAATATTTTTTTGTATGTATATAGAACTTATATTAAATATTTTTTAACCAATCAAGAGTCGAGTTAGAAAGATGTACGGCGCAGTAATTTATTTACTAGAGTAAATGGGGAGTTAACTTTTAGACTGACATGAATGGAGGATATGATTTTTCCAATCATTCAAGATCTTGGTGGTTATCAGTATCTTCTGCGCGTGATTTTAATTGGTAAGTACTATCTGGCCTGGATCCTACAAGTTGAACCATTCATCTGCAGATCATTTCACCGCCCACAGTTCTCCTTCTAAAAAAGATCCTATTGCAGCTTTATTTGATTTGTACTCTTGACCATGAGCTCGTGGGCATAATTCTCCATATCTTTCAAGATTTATCACATTTCTCTTTTTTTTTTTATGGTTTTTCCTTTTTTAGCCATCCTCTATAGGCTGGGGTTAGTAAAAACCTTTCGTGTATAAGAAAATGAGCTTAGCACCAAAGGATGTAGTGCAATGGATGAGACTGCTCTTATCTTAACCAGAGGTCTCGGGTTCGAGCTCTAGGTATGGAAAAATCCATGATAGGGACCGCTTTCCCCGAACGGAGCCCTACGCCGCGCGAATCCGAATATAGTCGGGCGCTAATACGAATACCGGACACCTAATGAGAAACCACAAAAAAGAAAATTTAGTTTAAATTCTGATTGCACATAGAACTTTTACTGTGATATAGAAGGTCTATGCCACTTAACGGCGGAATTAATACTTCACAAGAAGTTTTAAAATTTTTTTTTAGGTAAAGTTCACAACAATAGGTAATTCTTCGTAATAAACTTGATGCATAAGCTTTATGAGTTCTAAATTTTAGGATAAAGATATCGATGTTAGTAAGTGGGTTTTGAGATAACAAATATAGAGTTTGAACTAACGCTACTGGAATTGACCGGTAACCGTAACTAACCTACTAGGCTCTAGCTTTGTCCCTGACATGTTATATTTAAGGTAAATATTACTTGAAATAATAACCTACTATAACTTGTTAAATTGCAATAATAGTATAAATTTTTGTATTTATATGTCTATATATATAGCTTAAATCCTTTAAAAATTAGGAGTGCTAACATTATGAAGGTCAGAAGACTCTAGTGAGCTATATCTGCCAGCATACGGGTATTGTGATCAAATCTGGTAAACAAAGTGGTCCATAGTAAGTTCAATACTGCTGGCTTCTCCTTTCAGTTCAAAACCTCTATGACTCAAAATTGAGAGAAATGATGGAGCCTCAATTCTCTTTAGAAAGACGGAGATACGGTGCAACTAGTAGGCATCAGTAGTACTGTAGTAGGAGTGGCAAATGGACGGGTCGAAAATAAGTAATATATAAACAGATAAAATATTCGATCCGTCTTATTTAATACGGTTAGAAAATGGGTTAATCGGTGGATAATATGGATACTCATATTATGATCCTTTTGGGAGAATTTCTAGTCTCCTGAATTTGACAAATCGCCAATTTGAGTCTTTGCAAATCAGGCCTGGCTGGATCCTAAGGTCACTAAGGCAATGGCCTTAGGCCCCCAAAATACTTAGGTCCCAAAATTTAGAAATAATATATATAATTCTAGTTATAGCTAAAAGGTTTACACGTCTTAAATTGTAGTTACTATTTGTTTCCTATTTTTAATTCGTTCCAACAAAAATCGATCTTGTTACAATATTAGTTTAGAATAATTGTTCTTAATTCTTTGACTGCCTTTGTAGAGATTTTTCAAGCTACTTTCATAAGTAACTATTAAATTCGTCCTTAAAATTGAACGACTCTTGAAACATAGTAGATACTACAATATCATCTGTTTCAACTTATATTTAAAATTAAAAGTGCTAAGAGAATCTGTCTAAGTAGAAGAATACTCAATAAGGCCTCACTCTTTATTTTTTCCTTAGGCCTCATATTATATCGAACCGCCCATGTTGCAAATATAAAAGTTAAATGCATTGATTATCCATTTTTAAGTAGATAATATGAATCTTATTCATATTTGCCTCATACTTAAAAAATTCATTATTCATCCAGTTTTTAATGGATATATAATATGAATGAATAATTATTATTTTTATCCATTTTGCGTATCTATGTGTTAAAGATGTTGAAAGCAAGCAACTTGGCAAGTGGGAGCTAGCTATATATCGTGCAACGAAGCATGTGCTTTCTATGCTATTGACCTACATGATGTTATGACTTCAATAACAATTCTGACATGCCTTTCTATCTTTTGGCAAAACAACAACCCAGTATTATGTATAGCAGTTTAACTTTGGAAATACTGAGGTTGCAAGCTAATGGATGGCAATTTCACAATTACCCAATTTAGGTGTCTACATATATTTGCACAGAAAAGAGGCAGCAAATGATAGTGTATAGTAATTTTCTTTCCACGTTACAGTTTAGGCTTCTTTTTGTTAGGTTTAACCTGCAATTTTAATCTAATGATAGTTACTTGTGGAAACCTTGGATTTTTCAAGTTGTGTGTGATAGGGAGGTCATTTGGCACGTTTGCCACAGTTTTACATAACGACTTCCTAGTAATACGAATCATTAGTTGAACTTTATAGAGTTTAACATATGTGTACTTGTAGTGGAATTTATATCAGTGGTAGATCCAGGATTTATAGGCCGTGGATTCATTCACTGATTTTAGCGTAAATTTAAATGGTTATACCTGATCATAGTGGGTGTTCATGGTCAATTATTGAATTTTTTAGGTATTATCTATGAATATATACATAATTTGGCCAAAGTCAATGTCTGAGTACCCATATCTTCAAACGTAGATCCGACATTGTTATATATCACCGGGTCACTTAAAAATAATTATATGTGACGGTTTATATTAGTTAAGTGGAATTAGTAACCTTAAAATGAGACATTGTTAGCATAGATAGGATAATCCAATATTTTAGAGTGGTCTAGAAACTAAAGGGCAAGGCAGCAGTTCAAACTTTAAGTTGGAGATATGACTTAAGTTTAGATTGTGCGTTATATGGTTCGCATATATAATATTCCTAATATTTGTTTCAGGTAACCTTGTCTTTCACATGAAAATCGTGTCACAATTGTTTAGGTTCAAGTTCAATACTTCTCCTGTTTACAGTCAATGGTTTACATTTAGATATGACATTTAATGTCCCAAATAGAGGAAGCACATGAAAATATGAGTTTGGTGTTTTTTATAAGTCAATATAAGGGGTCTCCCACCTTGTTCGAAGACTGATGTTTAGGGGTTTCGACTTAGTTTCGTGCGATTTCATATTATTTCTTTTTAGTTTAATAAATTTCAGCCACCTTATTATAGGTGGTTTTTATTAATTAAACAAATGATTAAAAGTCCCATGGGCTCCATTGAAAATCTAACAAGTATCAAATTATTAAGGAATTCAGATAACCTAACATCATTGCTCTAGAGGAATTCGAACAGGAAACAAATACAACAACAACATACCCAATATTTTACAAGTGCGGTTTGGGAAGGTAATATGTATATAGACTTTATGCCGACTTTATTTCTTCATGATATAACTTTGATTAATTTTGTCTTCATGTGACTTATAAGTCACGGGTTCGAACCGTGAAAATAGTCACTAATACTTGCATTAAGTTAAGACGTTTACATTATACACTCCTAGAATGCAGCCGCTTTTTCGAACCCTGCGTAAACGCGACGTGCACTGGATTACTTTTTTATGGTTTCGACTGACCTGTTATGAGAAGGGTGAAAATGGAAAAAGTAGCCTTACAATAAAGTCAAAACAAACTGCAACTAGCCAAGAAACATGGAGAAGCTAAGCAGGAAGTGCCAAAGCAATCCTCAACACACAAGTCTTATCCATCCAACTAAAGCCGTTTTTCTGCTTTCACAAAAAGCAGTGATCAGTAGGGGAAGGAACAGACATGTAAATGGGGCGGTGGACCGTTGATAAATGCTATACTTCATCCCTTTAAATTCCACAGAACGTGTCAAAACCCCACACCTTAATTCGCTTATCTTTATTCCATACATTGACGGAGTTGGAACGCTATGTTACAGGTTCGGACAAACCTAATAGTTTTCGCATTTATATTAAGATATTCATTATATAATTACTAAGTTAATTGCAAATCCAGTAGTTAAGACGAGTTATATGAATGCAATAACTAGTTCAGAATCTATAAATTTTAAATCTTGGTTCCGCGTCTGGGGGTTCATCGATGCTAATGAATTGATACTGATGCTTATTTCCAATTTAGTCACCTTTGATGGGACTATAGCTCTGTGGTAAGTGGTACATAGAACAATTTACAAGAAGAGGGTGGATGTCAAAAATATGCATGTATATATCTGGAATTTTTCTTGATTCTGATTATACATGATAGAGTAGTACAGCTGATTGTTCATATCAGGATAAAAGTTGATCGAGTTGTCGATTGGTTTGTGGACTGATATGGGATATTGCAATTGTATGCTTTCTTTGTCCGAGTCAAAAGATTCAGTATATATACTAGCTAATGTTTTTGGAATGGCATCTGGTTCAGAAAAAAATAAGAGGATGGGAATTAAAAAGCCACTATTACTGTTAGAAATGTGCTTTTATGACATGTCCTCTTTCTTTAAAAAATAAAAATAAAAATAAAAAATCACTCTCACGGTGGGATTAGACGTACGGACCACTACTGTTTATTAAAATCAGAAAAAGTAATACACGTTGGTGGGACATGGTCTTCTACGCTGCCACTTTGGTGCATAAGGTATTTTGTGTTTATGCTGTATTTGGGGAAGTATCCCGTCTAAGAGATATGATGTAGCCCACCCTAATGCAGACATTAATGACTACTTTCACAGTTTCGACCTGCGATTTATATGTCATACAAATATAATTTTAATTTACTGTTGTTTCAAGAATCCCATTCTATATGGCAATTATTTTTACCATAATTTATGCAGATGAAAAGAAATTATATACATTTTGTTCTCTTGGATTTTGAGAATAATCTGCAAGATATTATTAAATATTATAAATAAAATTATATTTAGGGTGAATGTCTATATCTTAGAAAGATTCTAGGGTTTGTTATTTGGTGACTAAGTCATTTTTTCCCTTATAAATAAAGGGGTTATATTTTATTGTAAGTGATCCCAAATCAATAAAAAAATTATCTCCCTACTTTTTTCTGCAATATTATTTCCTGTGTTATTGTTTTATAACATCAAAGTGTTGTTGAGAATTTGTGATAATATTTTATGCATTTTATGGACTGATATGGGCCAACAGATTGCCTTTTTTGGAAGAGATATTTTTTATTTTGATGCCATTTGCCCTTTTGGAGCTAAACAATGCAAATGCAATTCAATGCACTACTTTTCTTTCTTGTTTTTATTCTACTTTTTCTCCCCTTTCTCTCCCCCCTAACTTCCTCTTTCAGGGTAGCTGTCCATATACGGCTATATCTCTCTTTAATATTATTTTTATATAATAATATTTTACTATAAAAGTCTAAGTTTTTTTAGAATTAATTTTTATATTATGTTATAATATATGTTCTTTATAACCGTATTTCATTATAACATCCAAAAATATTTTGACCAAACAAGACTGTTATAAAGAGGTTTGACTCGTCATTCTTCTCCAAGTTCCTTTCAAATGGAAGTGCTCTGATTATCTAGAATTGCCAAAGCGGATATTTCCTCTCTCCCTTAAATTGCGCATGTGGAATAATGAATTCTTTGTTCTTGTTTTACATCTCCTTTAATAATGGGACTCTGGTGGATCAGAGCCTATATTTTATTATCTTTCGCTCATATTATTTGTCTCTCTAGATTTTGCATATCGATTAAAAATATATATTTAATAGTTTTAATTTTAAGAGTAATTATTCAAATTATTCTTAGTCTTTCTTACTTAAACATCTCACTTAATTAACAATTCACTAATTGAAGCAATAAGAAATTTTTTCGTCAAAACAACTAATAATATATATGGAGGGAACACAGTATTATTCAAGTAAATACATGCAGGAGAACAAAAACATTGACAAGTACTGCAACAGTGTAACTATTGTCTGTTCGCTAACAATATTATAGCTAAATAGTTTAATTTGAAACGCAAAATTAAAATACATCTCTCTTGGACGAATTAAGGTCTTCCAATTATTCCTCTCTGTAATGGTATGGGTCAAAAATTACCTTTGATACGTGCATGGGTCAAAATTTGTCCACGAAGCCAGCAACAAACGAATTATCGATTGGACGACTGGGTCGTGGTCATGATTCGATGAGCACGACCCCGTTGGCCGTCGATCGTACCTGACGACAGGTTTGCTATGTTGGATAATCGTCATGAACTATGACCTGATTGAAAGGGAACAAAGAGACAACCCTTCGGTTAGGAACCAGTGGATAAAGAGAGGACAAGAAAGTATAAATAGGGGGAGAAAAGGGCACAGAGGGGGAGGCCACTGAGCATGTGTCTGAGGAAGAACTCTCTATAGAGTCATTCTCATGAAAAGAAGATGATACCTAGAAGATCAGTTGAGTAAGTATGGGTCCGACAACCTTCAAGAAGTCTCGCTTATCACCCATACACGGTAAGGGACGATATTCGAAAATGTAATTCTCTCATTTATGCTGGGTTCATTCTTGTAATAATCAACATAGACCAACAGGCATATGCTCCCCGACATTCATATTCAATATAACCCGATCTAGAGTTAATTATGTTTAGTTGAGATTTACTCTTTATTTCATTTGTGATTGATTTTGTGAAAAGCTTCATCGAGTTTTTGCGCATACAATACGATCAAACCATATTAACATTAAGGAGGCATTTGCGGACTGCCACGTGTCGTCAGTATCACTTGGAGAAAGTCCTTCTCGAGGTCGAAGCAATCTCTTAAAGAGTGAAGGGCAGGGCCGATGAAGCTATTGAAGACCAAGGTCGAAGAGTCAGCAAAGATTAGGGTGAGGTCGAGCACTCACTGCAAATAGAGTGAATAACGACTAGTTATAGGATAAGACATGAAAGGAGAACATTCTAGTGGATATTCTCTATACCAGCAATATTAGGGTATTCTGGGAATATGTAAAATAGAAAGAGACATAAGGGTAGGGGACGTAAGATATTCACTTGTAAGAAAACACATTGGCTTTATAGAGAGAACCTGGTTTTATTGCAAGCACACGAGAAATGCCTTTTTACTAAGATTCTTGCATAATGTTTTCACTTGATCCAAGAACGACTTGAATATTCGAAGGCTCATCAATCATTCATCAATGTCAGAAGGAATATCCACATATATCACCCCTTTTGGAGTGACTCACATGTTCTTATTTACTTAATTGCCATTCATTGCAATTTATTGTTATTTAATGCTATCCTCCTCCTTTTGAGTCATTGAATATTGTTAGTGTTGTTCACATTTATTGCCATTCGGCCAAACATACATAGTATCTACTACAAAATCCGTTAACATATCTTTTGGATATTAATATTGGCTAAGATTGACTCTACTTTATTTAAATCTAATTGGTTGAACCCGGATCTAAATCTTGGGTCAAAACGTTTGGCGCCCTATGTGGCTACTTTTTAGCTAATCTTTTAGTTTCCTTTAGATCCACAACTTACGTGAGTTTCTAACCTAACAAACCACTAGGTTTTTCTATTTCTCTGCATGCATGTACGGAAACTCACATGGCAGGTCACCAAGGAGACAGGACTAAAGTAACAAGTGACTTCCCAGGCAACCTCATGAACGCTATCAACGAGAGCTACGAAACACTAGGCGATGACGTGACACCCACTGCCTCCCAAGGCGAGAGTAGTCGCCTCCCCCCATTGTAGAACAACAAAATCAAATAGAAAAGGGGCATGCTCGTCCATAGGAGAAGGGACACCATCATCCATGAAAAGCTCCTCGAAGCGTGGTTGATCGATACATTAGTCCTTGCACGACCATAGAGACCGCAAGAGCCCACACGGTGCAATGACCAGACGAACATGGCGACCAACCAGACCCTCTTAGGTATAACTCACAATGTTACTAACAATGCAGGTGATAGCGTCCTCGTCGCTGTTATGAAGAGGATGGAAGAAATAAAGAATGAAAACAAAACACTCAGAGATCAAATGAATGAGCACCAAGAACGAGTGAACAAGATGCCCCTAAGCTATTGCCAAAGAGAGACGCCGGCGAGTTCGTAGAGCAGTCATACAACGAGGAAGCAACCTTGTGTGCCATACCAAAGACCTTCAAAATGTCATTGTATCTCAGGATATATGACGGAACGACCAACCCCGAAGATCACCTGACTCATTACGTCAACGCCGTGAAGGGCAACGACCTCACCAAGGAACAAAAGTCCTATATTTTGCTGAAATTTGGCAAAACCCTCACGAGAGGGGCATTGACATGGTATTCACAACTACTAGCCCGCTCCATAGAAACCTTCAAAGAAATGCCCGATAAGTTCGTGACGGCGCATGTCGGGGCCAAGAAAGCCGAAAGAAGAGTAAATGACATCTTCGCCATCAAGCAGCTCCTAAGGGAGGGACTAAGGGACTTCCGCGCACGATTGAACATGATAAGGATGACTCTACCAAATGTGTCCAAAGGGATGGCAATCGCAGCCTTTCAGAATAGGTTGAGTAGAGAGAGTTGAAGAGCGACCAGAAAATTGCTGAGCCGGTAGATGAAGTACCCTCAAACCACATGGGACGAAATCCATAATGCTTATTGTGTCGAAGTTCGAGCAGATAAGGATGACCTCAACGGACCGACTCGATGGCTCATTTTAGTACAAGCCGAACCCAGGAAAGAACAAAAAGATAACATAAGGAGGGATCACCCGGTCTCACGACCAAACAGGGAATGACATCAGACATACATCAGGGCCCCCGCCTCTCCTTCCTTCTGCTATAATGATGGCCCATCTAAGCTAAGGACGGGAACTCACCAGAACGAGAGAGTTATGCCCCCTTTGTTGTCTGCTCATAATTTTTGTGTGACATCTACAGAAATAGTCTATGCCCTGGAGAAACCTGGAACGAAGGTGAAGTGTCCGCCAAAGATAAGGTCCTACCCGAGCACCAGAATATGTGACGCCCTCTACGAATTCCACCAGGAACGCGAATACAAGATAGAAGATTGCATTGCCCTAAAGCAAGAGGTTGTGAACTTGTTGCAGCAAGGAAACCTCAAATAGTTGCTGAGCGACAAGGGGAGGAACAACTTTGCCGGAGGTCGAGAATGCCAACGCCCGCCGAAGCCGTCGTCACCGGCTCGTACCATCAACATGATTATCAACGGCAGCGATGATGCCTCCACTAACGGTGTTATGTTCAGTGCCACTTACAAGCTCAGAAGATCTATCACCCACAAATGGTATGGCAGACTTGAAGAAAGTATCATATTCAACGAGTCAGATGCGGACGGTTTGACTTTCCCTCACAACGATGCTCTCGTCCTTACTTTATGAATTTTAGATACTTATTTCAAACGTATCATGGTAGACGATAGGAGCGGAGTGTGCATTATCCATCCCCGAGTCCTCGCCCAAATGAGACTCGAGGACAAGATAATGCTACGTTGCATCACACTAACCAATTTTAACAATGCAGTTGAACGGACATCGGGTGAAATTACATTCCCTGTCTTGGACGGCGGCATAAATCTTGAGACAACGTGCCACATAATGGACCAGGTCACCGCATACAATGCTATAGTAGGATGACCGTGGATACATTCCATGAGAGTTGTCCCCTCCATCCTATACCAAGTGATCAAGTTCCCAACACCTTGGGAAATATTCAGCATACGGGGAGAACATTGCACGTCCCGGGAATGCTACCGCATCGCATTGGACAGCACAACAACCCAATAGAAGAAAGATAAGGAAAACGAGGCATAAAAATCAACAGGTCGAGGCTGACGCAAGAAGAGACCAGGGACCTCATCTTGGACCTCAAAATGGTCGAAGTCGCGGACTAAAATATAGAGGACCTAGACTTCATTCAATTAGATCCCAACGACCCTAGCAAAAAGGCCTACATCGGTTGCAAACTCCAAAAACTAGGTACATTTAGCCAATTTTTAATAACTAACGCAGATTTATTTGCCTTCAACCATGGAGATATGCCGAGCATCCCTAAGTATATCGCCACACACAAATTGAACGTCGACTCATTCTATCCCCTAGTAAGGCAGGTTAGACGAAAGTTTAACCCCGCCACTAAAGCTGTCGTCCATGAGGAGGTAGAAAAGCTATTAGAAAACGGCTCCATCAGGGAGTCAAAATACCCTAAGTGGGTTGCCAACGTAGTGGTGGTCAAAAAGAAAAATGGGAAATGGATAATGTTGTCGCGCCCCCTTTTTCTCGCGAAATCGGGGTTTGACATTTTGACAACTCCTTTTTAGAGGGTAGGGAAAAGGAATTGGTTATTAGAGTCGCCACCTAACGGATTAAGGTGCGTTAGGGAACCTATAGAAAATAACTCAGATTATGCCAGTTTGCATCGCCAAAGATTGGGTAAGGGCTCAAATTACCTTGAGGGGAAGGTGTTAGGCACCCCTTGAGGTCCACAACGGTGGGTCCCGGCCGAACTTAAATTATGCGAATTAGTCTAGGATAGCGAAGAGAACTATTTAATAAGGATGGGGGGTCCTAAACTTTTTTGCCTGTAGGATCACCCCGTGCAACATAAATAATACTTCGTAACTCCCCCAAGATGGGGGTGTTACTCATATTATCCAGCGGGCACAGACTATCATCTCCTGCTACCCGATACTATCTTTAAGTTGTTACCTAAAGCGCTCTAGTTGATTCTAGTTCATTTCCTATGCGTGCACTACCCGTCCCTTACCTATGGTTCTGGAGGCATTGGGACCTCTATGTGAGATGGTTCTAGACTAAGCCTAGGTTGCTCAAAATTGTAAAATACTAGGCAACAAGCAAAATAGTTAGGACTTTTCAAATAAAACAAATATTAGCTCATATAGACCTCCACATATAAACAACAAATGCACGCAACTGATTAGTAGGTTTTATTAATCGCAGAATCCTATAGGCAGGATATTTATATGAGAAACAGGCGAGCAATGACATACAGAAGCAGTTTCTTAATGCAAGTGTTAGGACTTACTATTTGCCTACAGATTTTAATTTAGTACAATATCTGCGCGTTTCATGCATTGATGAATAAGAGTAAATCACAATCATAAGTCCATAATTATTGTTCAATCCTATAGGCGTATTATCTAAGTGATGAACAATGATGATCGAATTCTGAATCAGCTAGTAGATACCTATAAGCGTGACTTCTACGAGTGTGATGAATATTAGGCATGATTTCTAAGTTTGAACTAGTTTTAACTCTATAGACATGATTTCTATCATTGAGTTGATTTTAATCCTATAGGCACGATTTCTATCATTGAACTGATTTTTAATCCTATAGGCATGATATCTATCATTGAACTGATTTTTAATCATATAGGCATGATTTCTATCATTGAGCTGATTTTTAATCCTATAGGAATGATTGCGCTGATTTTAATTCTATAGGCATGATATCTATCGTTGGGTAGCATTTAAGCAGGAATTTATACACATTGAGTTAGAAAATAGTTAAGCCAGATATTGGTCCTATAGGCATGAATGCTAACACATATTTATTTGACAGGTTGATGCACCTAAAGGCAGGATTTCTAACAAGTCATAATATTAATCCTATAGGCAGGATATCTAACAAATCATAATTTTAACGACATAGGTAGGATTTCTAATATGTAAGCACAATATATAACTTATATGATTCTAACAAGATGACACGAAACTTATAAGGAGAATCAACAACACAAGTGAAACCCTATAGGCAAGATTTCTACCCGAATTAGCAAAAGAAAATAAGGACCCTTTCCAATTTTACTAGATACCCTAGAATTTGTTTATTACAAAATTATTACAGACCAAATTAATGAATGAATTATTTAATAGTAATGAAATAAACTATAGAGAAGCCTTTATCAGGCCCAAATACACCTGGATGGCCCAGACATTCAAACCATACCAGCTCCAAGGCTCGTTTCACAGGTACATAATAGCCAATGGTGAGTGATTCACCCATAGCACATATAGAACCCAGATCTCTAGTGTGTCAAAGTTCCCAAGGGCTTCAAGGACCTAGGGAAATGCTCACACTAAAGAACCAAATACTCAGAAGTTATTCAAAGGAGATTAGGAACCAAAACCCAGTGTGTCAGAGTTCACAAGAGTCTCACATAGACCCCGAGCAGTGCTCACACTGGGGAGGTTGAGGAAAGAACCTAAAGGACCTAAGAGTAGTAGTTTAAAAGTAGCAGCATATAAAAGGAGGCAGGGACATATTTAAAACAAAATTGATTTTTAGAATAAAGCCATCAAAATAGAGTTTAAAACACAGAATGTGTAGGCAGAAACTAATTGGCAAGGTTTGCAAAGTTTTTATGCACAGTACACAGTTTTTAATAAGTTACAGTTTGAAAAGTATAATTAGGCTAAGTGTACATGCTAGCATTTAGGACAACCTTATTCAATCCCAGGAAAATACATTTAGACAATGTATTAAGGCAAACAGTCAGAATAACCACATGAATCCAAATGGACACAAGATACATTAGAAAGCTAGTATCAGGGCACATGAATGACAGAGAAAGGTTAAATAACTATACAAGTTTGTAAAGATTCATGACTAATTAACTAACTAACATTCCAGTATTATCCTAAAGATGCTAAGTTCAGGACATGTTCAGAACTAGCAAAACAGCATGCATGAAACAAGTTAAGGACATTAAGTTAACCTCTAAGAGGATTCATATTATTCAAAAATAACCAATCTCAGAGCTAACATTATCAATTATAGGACTAGATGAACTGATAGAAACATAAAAGTGGTAGAATCATGCTCAGAATAAACTTTAAACATGCTTGATCGAATACCCGATTATGGAAACATAGAAACATAAAAGTGGTAGAATCATGCTTAGAATAAACTTTAAACATGCTGGATCGAATACAGAGATTATGGAAACATAGAAAATAAAATGACAAGGGATAGTGACTCATCAGTTAGGCAGGAAAGCAAGAAAATACACCACAATAGTCAAGTCCAGAATTAATTGGCCTTGGCTTTCACCCGGCTAAGACCAGAAACAAACGAGCAAAGAGAATCAGAATTAAAACCTAAGTTTTCACAGAATCGGGGTGAATCTACCTGTTATTGAGGTAGTTCTTGCCAAAAATAGGACAAGAATCTAAGTAATACCATGGACGAGCGTACAATGATAGAGTAACATAAAATAGGTAAGTGAATCATGGATTGATTCCATGTTTGAGACGAAATCGGAAAGATTTGGGGTGATGGTGCTAGGGTTTGACAGAAGGAGGTGAAGGTTCGAGAGAGTATAGAGACGGCGGGGCTGGGATAATGAGGGTTAGGGTTTTGGGATAGGTAGGTTAATTAAAAGCAGGGGAGTGATATGAGTTGTTGATGTCAGAGATCAATAGCTATGATTTAAAAGTGGTTGGGTCGATTCCGGACTGGGTTAGGGGGTTATGGATTGGGCTTAAGTGTTGGTCCAAGGGTCTAGGTAGGTGTTTTAGGTAATTGGGCTAAGGAGTTGGTAGTTTAGGTCTGAAATTAGTGAATTTAGGGGCTATTAGTTAAATACCCAATTTAATTAATAAAATAATTTGTAAAAAATGATAAATAAAATAGTAAAAATATTATTTGTACATAAAAATGATTAATAATAATTATTTATAACTATAAAAGCATAAAAAGTTATTTTTGCATAAATAAAGTGATCATAAGTATATAATAACTATTATTGTAAAATATATAATTTTAGCCTAAAGATGCAAATATAATTATAATAAATATATCAAAAAATATTTAAAGCTTAATATGGATATAAATGATGAGGTTAGATGATAAAATCATCATAAAAATAATTTGTGATGCGATTAATGATTATTTATATAATATATGGGATACATTGATTTTAAAATCTTTCAAAATCATGGAAAAATTAGGAAAAATACTTGTTGATGTTCATGCACTATTTTGAAAGTATATATGTATTTTTGAAATATATGAGGGAAAAATTGGGTATCAACAGTTGTCCCTCTTTACCCGGGAAGGATGAAAGAGTTGTCGAGTACAAAAATGATGACCGATTTTGACTGAATAGGGTAATTTGAAAGATATAGGCCGCACTCTGACTTCTGAGCTGCCTACATATCACTGGTCTTACAGGAATCATGCCGTGTGTAGTTCTGGATCCAACGGTGGAGTAAGCCGATGGAGTTGTTGTAGAACAGACAAGATGTTCCAAATAGGATTAATTGGGGTTTGAAACGGTTATGGGTAAATGAGACTGGGTAACGGAGAAATAATTTGAAGGATATGAACATTGGATGGAAATCGGAGCAAAGACTGCTCCTGTTAGGAGAACGATTTCTCCCGAGATTACCCGCAAACTCAAAAAATACAACTGCATGCAAGTATGTATAAATTATTGCGTAAATTTAGACATAATGCAAATTCCCTTTGGACCATGAAGATTGTCTTTGGACGGGGGGATGACTTCCTTAGACCATGATGTCCCGGGCCATGAATTGTGCGGTAGGGATTCGCAGGCCATGAAATGATGTTCTTGGGCCATTAAGATTGTGCCTCAGAACCATGATGCCTTTGAATAATGGTGTGCAAACTTGAGAGATCCTCTGGCCATGTCATGATGTCTTCTGGCTATGAGGATGATGCCTTCGGACAAAATGGCGATATTTCAACCCATGAGGTGCAGAGACATGATTCTAGAGGTAATAAAAAGACAAAGCTTAGTCTTGTGTAGAGTTGG